>BMAO01020848.1:0-66585 GCA_019973975.1 Trichonephila clavata | reverse complement strand
AAACAATATTCTGATTTATGTAAGGTCTAATTTTTTATGCTCATGTATTTTTTTTTAATTTTTGAAACTATCATTTTATGTCCGGTGTATAAGACGCACCCGTAAATTTCGATCTTATTTTGTGTGTTAGAAGTGCGCATTATACGGCGATTTTACGGTACTTCTTTTAACGTATTAACGACTATGGTTCAGAATAAATTGCGGACAATTGCAAATGCGTTAGGATTGAATTTTCTGTACATACTTTTCTGAGCTAAATAAAGCATATATTACAAAATTTAAAGAAAGAGTTTATCTGTTTATATTTGTATCATGCAATCCTGTCTAGCATTACTAACAAATAACTAACTAACTGTCTAGTATTACTAACAAATAACTAACTGTCTAGAGTTACTAACAAATAACTAACTAACTGTCTAGTATTACTAACAAATAACTAACTGTCTAGTATTACTAACAAATAACTAACTGTCTAGTATTACTAACAAATAACTAACTGTCTAGTATTACTAACAAATAACTAACTAACTGCCAAGTATTATTAACAAATAATTAACTGTCTAGTATTACTAACAAATAAATGTCTAGTATTACTAACAAATAAATGTCTAGTATTACTAACAAATAAATAAATAACTGTCTAGGATTATTAACCTTAACTTTCAAAAAACTGTATCGAACACTATATGAGCGGTTTTATTTGAAAGTGATGTGAGTCAATTTTTGACAAAAAATTAGTTATTAAAGCATTGAATGCAATCAATCTGAGTGGGTGAGACACAATGCCAAGTTGTAGATAATGCATCCCTAATGCAAGTGCCGGAGTTTTCTCCAAAATTTTATCTTTCTACGTCCATACGGGCCGTGGTACTGTGTTTGACGGTGAGATTGCTGCGATTCGCACAGTCCTGTCACAGCTGCAGTGCCACTTGAAAAAATTTACAATAGCTATTATCTTCAGCGATTCCAGAGCTGCTCTGTTGGCTATTATTTCTGATAACAATACCATAACACAGGACATATTGGATTGTCGCCATTGTCTTAAAAACCTATCATCACTTGGAAAAACTATAGACCTTCAGTGGGTTCCTGCCCACTGTGGAATTCCAGGTTAAAAAGAAAACTGACTTCCTGGCTAAAAAGGGTGTTCTTGTCATGCAGAAAGTTTCTCGTCCTCTTTCCTTCTATTCCATTTAAAATCTGATTAAAAGATCAATCAAAGCCCGTGTTCAGGAAGACCTCTGCAACCGTGTTTCTCACAAGTCTTGGTGGAATGTTATCCTGAATTTGCGTAATGGCCCAAATCGTAGAGTGGTCACTGAATTCCGTCTAGCCACCGGACATGACTGTCTGCTGAACCATTTGTATAGATTCAAAGTTGTTCGTAGCCCGATATGCACTTTGTGAAGAGTCAATGACTCTTGAGAGGTCATGAACTCCTCACATCTTGTACATTGCCCTGCTCTGCACAAGACGTTTCTCGCCTAGCGTTACTGGGAGGCTAGAGATATGTTAGATTGATGAACTGTGTTTCAGTTTTCTTTTCTTTTTTGATAGTTGCTGTGGCTGTTTATAATTTGCAATTAGAAATAAAAAACAAAAACATTGAAAGCAATCTGCTATAAGCTCTTTATCTTTGAACAGTTCCCTCAAAAATTATTCAAAATTTTCACCATGTTGTCAATATAAATTCACGTAGTTAATGAAATTACAAATATAATTACTTTGAAAGTGGTAAATATCTCCATGTAATATAAAATGGACTTGCACCACTTTCAAAGAAAACGGCTCGTATTTCTCATAGAACTACAGCATAAAACTTACACAAAAAATTTTGCTATATTTTAATCAACCAATGAGTGTTTTATCTTAATTTATATTTTATGGGAAATTCTCTCACAGAAAGTTATAATCATAAAAGATAAAACTCTTCAAAATTTTAGATCTTTAGTGAGGCCTTCATTTTTGTGGGAAGATCTTTTTTTTTTCTTTTTTTTCTCAAAACTATATGTTTTCTCTATTACGTAAAACAAAATAATGTGGTAGAAAAACCAAAAAATGTGAAGTCTTGACTTCGTAACATCAACAGTTTTATTGATACATGAAGTGTATCAAATAATCCGCGAAAGTCCTTACGAGTTTTCAGTTCCTGAATGATTGGTGTACGATTTGTTTGTCTGTTCTGTTGTGAGATTAAAAAGTATTAATTATTGTTAGTCTTCCGAATTTATGCAGTTATGTGGGAGTATATTATACAATACATTATCCTCTTATATGTCAGTCTTCATGGGAACTAAAATGTATTTGGCATACATTTCTCTCTTTTTTAGGAATGTCAAAAGTTTTTTACCATCTTAGGATACTTAAGGTGACTGAGTTCCCCCCGCGACCACTTTTGTTCCAAAATATTTTCTATGAAAATTATACATTTTTTCCCTGCGAACAATGGTTTTGACAGCTGTATTGTATGGCTCATTATGGTTTATAAATGTAAATGAATAGAGAGAAAAAATTTATAAAAGAAAAAGAAATGGGTATCTTTAATGTCTATTGGATGTAGTTGAAACTGATCACAAGACAGGGAAGAACCTTATGAAATAATGGATACTAATCATAATAACGAAATTAAATTTGAGAAAAGCGATGAACATGAAATGTTGGAGATGAAAGGAAAATTTTCAAATGTAACGTAAGAAACTACATCCAGAAAGATATAAGATCACAAGTGTACCAGAAAACACACTGCCCCCTGTCAGAAAGACACAAGCAAGAAAAAATTCAACATACTATTTGTCAATAATCAAAGGACAATAAAACTACAATAACTTGAACAAAATATGAGAATTTTGACTGCAAAGTTTTGACTGCAGAGTTTTGACTGCATTTAAAAGCAGATGCATTCTGAAACATTTATCCCAAACTTTACTCAGCTTAAATCGCAAACTATTACTTCAGGTATTCCTTCCGATTTGCAGGAAGTATCACCATGTAATGCGACATTCTGATGCTTGTCAGTGATATAACTGCCAATCTCCTGATGCTAATGTATATTCTAAACAATTCTACATCACACTCAGAGACATTTGGATTAAAAGGCTTTTGAAAGTTCTTGTCTAGACTTTCCTTACGCTTATTGCGCATACTATGCAGAATTTATAAGGCGATTTTATCTTAGAGTTGTATATATATGTCTTCTTGTGTGCAAGGCCTTCTAAAGTGTGCAAAAGCTTTATTTAAAACATATCATTTGTTTGTATTGAGTATGATGATAAAAATATGAAAGAATTGGCTGAAATAGGGAATCATAGTTTGAAATATTCGGGACTTATTTTACTTGTCAAACTGATCATGCCCAACATAGAAAATGCATCGAAAATCTATTACGGTTGTCCGTTTCGACGATAGCTGTTATTGAGGTCCGAACCATCGTTAATTTCTTATCTTATGTAGGGGAGACTGGAGCAAGATGATTATGTTAACAATTTTTTGTTGTTTATTAATTTATTTTTAAGGATAATAAAATTAATTTTAAATGAACTGTTAGAGTAGTCATTTGTAGTATTAAAATGTATTACTATTTAGTTTTTCAAATAAAATAAGTAAAGAATAATTTTATTTTATCCTAATTTTAACAAATCGTCCTCTTGCCCCAGTACTGGGGCAAGATGACAACACTGAAAAAGGTTGAACATATTTTATCTTTTGAATATGTTACATGGTTTAACTAATGATAACTGTGTTCTTACATCTTACAAAGTATCAAACTAAGCTTGATGCATTGTAACGTAATGTTGAAGTGTTTAGTTGTGTACCTAACAATAGTCACAAATAAAAATGCCATTTTCATAATTGGAACATTCCTCATGACAACATTCTTGGCATTTACAGCACTGGATTGATTCTTCTGATGGAGGCTACAATATTCCTCTTCACAAGCAGGACATCTTACAACACCGTCCTTTGAAGATGTATAGGACAGGGATCGGCAAACTTTTACTGTCGCGAGCCAAAAAAAAAAAAAAAAGATGTTTACAGGCCTAGTTAAATTTTTTTTAAAATTTTAAAAACAATGTACAAATATTACGATTGAATTATGTTAGTGAGAGGAATGATATTGCGATTTCATTTTTAAAAGTTCTTTACATTGAGGTTTGAAATGTACTGATGTACTGATTCATCGGTCAGTCTACTTCTAAAATAATTCTTTCTAAGGTTCAAAGTTGAAAACACTTGTTCACATATATAAGATGAAGCAAACACAGCACTGATTTTCTGGGCATGAAATATTAAATTTGGGAAACTTACTTTGATAACGATTTGTTATACTCTAACTTTGGAATATTTAGAAACAGCTGCTTGAGATGATTGTTAGAATACAACTCAATTAATTCAAGCTGAAAATCTGAGAAAGTAAAAAGGTCATCAGACCTTTGAAAAAGAAGGTAAAAAAGAAATAATATTTAACAAACTAGAAAAGGAGAATGATGTATAATTTATAAATATATATTTCTTTTAAGGTAACTGGGACGTCTGCGAGAAGGAAAAATGAACTTTTTTGCACCAACTTTAAATGGTTTTCACTTACTTAAATTTAAAGCAACGGAAATAAAATTTTTACGTTGCGTTATCTGTACATTTATGTACTTGTTAATGTAACAAAAATTTCATTTTAAACAACAAATAAATCTATAAGAACAATAATTAATCAATAACTATTTTTGAAGTTGAACTTCTTTGCGCACGCTTGACTTGGGGAGTAAGCTGGTGAATGCGTGACGAGAGCGTTACGAAAAGTGTAATCGGGCGAGGCGAACGGACGCACACTTGACTTGGTGGATGAGTGAGTGAGTGCGTTGCATGCGTGCCCTCAGATTGGACTTGTGGCTTTTATATCCTAAAATCCTATTAATAAATATGGTTTCCCCACCCACTGTAATTATCAAGGTATTGGTCTTTTGAAAAGGAAAATCTTCGTTGAACACATTATCAACAATAGGAAGAACGATTCTTGATTTCATGAATGACAGAAAAAAGTTGCCCATGGTTACTTTCAATTGCCAAAGTCTCAGAAAACACGTGTCAGACTTGAGCGATTCCGTAATTGATTCAAGCAATATTTTGTTTCTATCAGAAACCTTGTCACATGACGATGAAAATGTTGACATCCCGAATTTTAATTGTATTGCGAGATTTAAGCGTAAAAATGTTAGATCAGCAGGAGTGGCAATTTATCAGAAATCGAATGATGCCTCGAATATAGTAACTTCGAACATGGACATTTTGTTACGATATATTCGGGAAATCAATATTGGCCAATCATCAATTGGTGATATATGTGCTGCTCACTGTGTTTTGGACGATGGAACAAACATCATAATGGTAGTTGCTTATATTTGGCCCAATAACACAGTTAATAATATTATAAAGTTTTTATATAAAAGATCTATGATTCATGGTCGAGTAGGCTCTGAAGAATTACGAGAAAACTATCATACGTTGCCACTAATTTTAGCAGGGGATTTCAATGTTAATTTCGCGTCCGAAGCTGGACAACTCTTGGTAAACTTTCTACACGATAAATTAGAACTACAAATGAATAATAACAAAAATGAGCTTACTACAAGACATGGAACAACAATCGATGCAGCTTTCTCTAGATACCTTTCTAATTTTCATTCGAAAACATATGTATCTTATTTCTTATACCATAAGCCTATTGTCTCGGTCTTACAATCAACCATAGTAATTACTGATGTATCCAATAATGAAAATAATGAATAAAAATAAAAATATTCAACAATATTAATTTATTGATGAAAACCCATAATAAATTTAAATATTTGTAGAAAATTAATATATGTATATGAATATACATGTCTATATTATACATATATACATATATATAAACATGTATATATATACATACATATAGATGGAGCTAAAGAAGTTTTACTTCAGTCGTGTGGTCTGAAGCACACTCATTTTTTTTTATTTTCAAGCATGTTCTTACCTTTAGGTACACTTTGCATAAAATTTACTGCATATACAGCTATAAAATTTCACGGAGTTTTTGTAAACATAACAATCCATAAAATGAACAAAATGAAATTTTAAAATATAAATTCATAAAAATTTTAAAATTTTTTTAATTTAGTGATTCAAATTTCCTTTAAATTTTATGCAGAAATTGTGCTATACCTGAAATTTCTGAATGTTTATTTAAAAACGAATTCACTCACTTTGTTAAAAATTTGTTAGTCTTGTATTATGCAAAATATCAGCACTAAAAGTAAAATAGATTTTGAGGAAAATGTACCGAAATCTCCAAAAACGGCGTTTTGAGAAAATTGCAAATAAAGATATTTTCATCTATAATTTGTAAAATAATATATTTTAAGACAATATAAAGTCATACCATTGTTAGTTGAATTATTTTGCATCATTTCTCAGTTTTTAAATTGTAAGTTTAATATTCTAGATTCTGTAGAAGTCTTTTTATATAATTACCCTTTCCCTACTTCATCAATACGTGATATCAACGATTCACATCTTCCATTTAAAATACCGAAATTTTATGTCTATAAGTTTTAGTATTTTTACTTCATTTTGAACATCATCATTACAGGATATTACAAAATTCATCACACATATTTTTATTGTTATAAAAATATACAAAAAAAATGTCTTTGATGAATTTACGAAGTTAATTTGATGGCTAATTTAAATGGAACTCTCTTTTAAAAATTATAAAAAAAGAGTCTCTGTTTTTGTATTCATACACATGAATATTTTTTTCATTTTAATGTAAAAACAAAAGTAATAAACATATAGAGTTATTCATGAGCTTCAAATGTTAACAATAAGCAGTTAGAAAAAACGAAATGTCTATTTTACAAGCTGTGTATTTAATTTAGAATAATCCTCAAAATCTACTTTGTACTATATCCACTTGATTTATAATTTAAAAACTACACTGAGTTTTTGTAAATGCAAAACTAGACATAATTAACAATTTAAAAAACAAAACTTTTTTTCAAGATTTTGTAACAAATTTTTTAAATTTTCCGTAATTTTTGCACAAAAAATGTACAATTTTCAATAAATTTGAACAGATAATATAGAAAAATTACATTCTTCGAATAGAAAAATTAGTTTCTTACAATGCATATTGAATACACTATGGATTTTGAAGAAAGTGTACCTGAATCCCAGTTACATCACATTTGCTTACAATCAATTTTAAAATTCAATTTTCTAGCGTTTTTTTTATCGAATTCTCATAAATAATACATCTACAGAAGCAGCAAAGTGCCTTCTATTTCTTAAAAGTAAAATTAAAAAATTCAAAATTTAAAGCACCTTCACGTCCCAGTTAACTTAATTTGCCTCGGACGGTAAATTAAAATTCTATCCGCGGGGCCCGGTAGTTTGCGCATCCCTGGTACAGGAGATTGTCATAGCACAATGGTCTTCAAATTTTTTCAACTCACGGAACCCCTAGAACTAGAAGGTGTTTTTGTAGAACCACTAGAACTAGAGGGTGTTTTCATGGAACCCCTAGAACTATAGAATGCGTTTTCGTGGAACCTTTATAACTAGAAGATATTTTCGCGAAAATCTATTCCACACACACACTTAGAAGAATATATCTTAAAAAAATATTTAAAGTTGACCAACAATAGATCATACAAAGGAAATTATAAAAAGTATTTCATCTATTATTAACAAATTTTAATCTACTTTTAGTATAATTTACTCATTAATAATATTACTCTGTGATCCAAGTGTCCCCTACTCATACATTATGTTTAGTAACTGGGTTATGTGCTTGCATTTTTTCACACAAACTGTCAAAGTCTAGGTCTATTGAGAATAACTGCAATCGCATTACATACTCCGAGCTTCATTTGTTTCTATACTTTGGTTTTGTAGCCGCTCACATCTAGAAATATTTTTCACACATACACATTGTCCTGAATGGCATTAAAATGTTTATAGCTGTGTGAGAAATACTGTGTATTTTGAATGAATTTGCAACATAAAATTTAGGATCTGTTCTTGCTTAAGTTTAGATTTTTAACATCGAATCTGTTGACATATTGTAGGTGTTTTACACAAATATAAAAAGGGGTATTTTCTATTAGAAAACTATTTAGTTTTGCAAGACATCGTACTAGCGAGTATAAAATTATCTCGTGGAACCCCTAAGTATGCCTCGTGGAACCCTAGGGTTCTGTGGAACACAGTTTGATGACCACTGTCGTAGCACATCTATTTTCCATCGCCAGGGACGATACAATGCAAAAAAAATCCTGAAGAAATTATTCAGATGGGGAGAATCGTCTTTCGTCATGTCTCGGCTTCAACTTGTATGGCTCCAAAATTTCTTTTGAACATTCTGATTGAATTAAACGTTTATAAGTGTTAAATTATCAATTTCAAACAATCAACTACATTAATCTTGCGTTTTGACTTGAATATTGGTTGGGTTATGCTTCCAAATCCTCATGTATGAAGATTTTTGGTTGGCAGTTCTTTGACAACTTCATTGAAATCATCATTTCTAAAACATCTAAACCAGTAATGACACGTTTTAGACGTCGACGACATTCATCAGCTCTTTGAAATAAACAAGAAAATTTCAACTTCCCGTTAATCCTTGAACAAATTTAATTGTAATTAGACCACAAAAACAATAACATAATTTGCTTATACTTCAGTAAAATGATACATAATAAAAAATAAAATAAAATGACAGGCTTTTTTACGCAATTATAGTTACAGGAGGGCCTAATAAATGTTGCACCAAATATTACAAATATTTCAAAAAACTGATTCACAGTACTAATATTTAGATAATTCATTGATTTATATTGCCATGCATGTTTAGGCTAAGCTTTCAAGGAGTACAGAAACAGGAATATAAACCACCAAAGTTTTCTTTTAGGGCTTAAGTTTATGATATCTTGAGCGTTGGAGCACGCTACAACCAAATAATAAGAAAACCAAGAAAAATATTAATTGATAAAAAAAATTCTAATATGTAGATAGGTTCTTTTTTCCAGCTGGAATGTACTTAGGCATTAAAAAAGTCGAATGTTTAGATTTCAGTAAACTAATCCAAAAACAAAATTTAAATTAAAACAAAAGTGATGCAGGAAAAACACAAACGCAGCGAAGCTATATGTCAGCTGTATACAAAATGTAATCTTTCCCAGAACTAAAAGGAAAATTCTTATCTTTGGATCATTAGAAGATTTTTTTAACACCCTTTTATAAGCTTCACTTGTATGTAACGGAATGTATGAACTCTATTTTTACTCACTTTAAGTGATCAGATTGATTCGAAAATTTGCTCACTTGTCCAGAACCAATTATAATACAATAATTTAATAATTTTGTTCCATTATCCTGATCAGGATCCTCAAGAATACCGATTTCCCATTTTTAGATCCCATTCCGCATCTGGCGACTAATTTCATATTCCATTTCCAGATTTGGTGACTAAAAGATTTTGTTACAACTTAGTTTGATTAACTATAAAAGGCTGTTTTTTAGTTTTTTTAAACTGTAATTTATTAAGCACAAACCAATTACCTGTCGGCTCTTTTTCCTAATGTAACTATAGATTTTATTTGAATAATGAAAAGGTTCAAAATTACTTCTCTTTTTTTTTCTTGCTTAGATATATATATATTCCTTTTTTGTTTAAATTCTCACACACACGCACAGTTCGAGTATCTGTACTAGGAATAGCTGCTTAAATGATCATGTTAAATATGTAACGATTTCTTTAAGTGTTTGTAAAGTGAGACACTTCAGAATGTTTAATATAATCAAGCAAAAAATGAATCGAAAAAGAAAATTTTATTTAGAAATTTATCTTAATACAAAGAACCCGTTACAGGCTGTATTCTTAATTCATTTTAATAACATCAGTCTCATTTAAAAAATGAATTAATTTTTATTTCTGAGCTTCAAAAAGATGACTTTCTATAAGCAAGAACAGGAATATGGGCAATTTGGGTCGTTAGTGTTTATAAGTCGGCAAGATGTTGGGCATACGAACTGGCAATTTCCATTTGGGCCTGTAAATAAATTAATTAATTAAAAAATCGAAAAATAAATATTTTTCAATTTTTTTTATTATTTACATAACACAGTATTTATATAAAATATAAGCATTGAAATATGAAGACTTAAAAAATTCGAGTACAACCATATGACATAATCGATTATTTTATTAAAGGGTCCTTAAATATTAAATTTAATTAAGAATAACTACATGAAATGTTATTTTATTTTCTTAAAGTAGCCTAGTCTTCAAACACTGCGTCAAAGAATAGATTGTTAGCAAGTTTTCAATTAATTCATTTTGAAAAATATATTACACATTTTTTTATAAAGATTTGGTGAAATATGCTTAAAATCATGACTTAAATTTTATTATGAGTATGAAAATTAAAATCAAACAGATTACTATTTTTGCATGGTAAAAAGGTCTAAACTTGAAAAAGAAAAGACAGGATCCAGGTGATAGTACGATAATACAAAAATATCAGAGAGTTATCCTAAAGGAAAATGGGCACTATATAGATAAACATAGGTGGTTTCGCCATCTATCGTTAAGAAGTCCAACCTGTCTCACAGGCTCTGGAAACTTTCATTCTTTCCCTTCGGGAAGGACACGACAACAACAACAATTAAATGCCAAGTTTTAAGGACAAAAACTCAGGATTTTTCTAAAAAATTATTTTATAATGGGAGTTTGGAGTTATCGTTCTGCACATGTAATCTATAGGTTTTAGACTTAAGGTATCCAACTACTTGCGACAACTTTAAAAAAAAAAAAATGAAGATATCAGAATTTTTTGGGGGTTTTAGATTTGTTTAGTACATTTTAAGAAAAATTTGCTTAAATTAAGAAGAGAAAAAGGAATTATATTATCACTAAAATGGGAAAAAATTGGTAAAAATTTACAAAAAATAACAAAAATGATGCATATTTTTTACCAAAAGTTTATGAACAAATTTTCAATTCTGATGTGTTGCTATGTTACTCATTTTTAAAATGACCTTCAGTATATTTTAATTTTTATAAAAACTAAAGCACTTTATCTTAGTTTTTATATGAAATTGCTTTAAAAAATATATTATGTTCTTTTTTAATGCTTAATATCATATTTTATGTCCTTTTTTCTCATAAAATATTGACGTTGATTTTATGTTTTGTGAAGCTTGTTGAGCAAATGCTTTGTCTCAAAACATTTCGAGTCACAAATCTGCCAGGAACATTACTATATATTATGTGGTATCCATTTTGTGCTATCCCTAGCGACATATATATTAGGGTTTACTGGAATATTAGCAGGTGCATCAACACCTTCTTCAGATTCTTAGCAGTCACTTTCACCCATACTTATGTCTTCATCGGAATCTAAATTAGATCAAAACAGCTCACCAACATCCGATTCCTTCTCAGAAAGCTCTCGCAACAAATTAGCAAAATCAGGGCTTAAACTTTTTCTACGAGTCATCCTTTCAGGTGCACTGCTCTGCACAAGGTTCGACATTCGAATTAGTTATTTTTTACGAGTAGATAAGCAAATGCTATGTACCGAAACACTTAGACAAAACGATTTGAGCATAACTGACTCATTTCCGCTACGAACACAATAACACTGCATTCAAGATCAAATAAATATACGATATTACTTCCGTAAGTTTGTTTTACTAATGGTATATTCTTTGTGAAAGATCTTTTGCGACGGCTATTTATAATGATAAACTGCCTTGGTGTCAAAACAACACCAGCGGATGTTCTAGGTATATTAGTTGTAAAATACTTTCCAATTAATCCAGGATCACAAAACGTTTTCAATATAATCTCCATGGAAAATTATTAAAAGTCGCAAAAAATTTTCAAATTCTCAGCAAATATGCGGAAAGGAAAACAAACTAAACACGCTCCGAGGTCCAATCGACACCGATGAATGTTCTAGTGTTAAGCAAATCATATCTTGACTACTTAATGATCTATAATAATAATAATAATTAAGAAGGAATTGGAAGTAATTTGATAATATCTTTCAAAATTGTAAATGTGAAGATAAATGCAAAATACTATTTCCTTCTTTTTAAAATTATAAATATTGCTATTTAAATAAAAATAAATTATTTTTTAATAAATTAAATGAAGTTCTGACCATCTTTCAAATATTCTAGATCATCATTAAAATATATATGATAAAATGTTATAATATTTAAACATTTCTATGTATCAATTATTTTTAAAAATACAACAGATACTAAACATAAAATAGCAAAACAAAAAAATGTATGGAGCATTTTAATTACCATTGCATTGACAAACTGGACAATTTCCACTATTCCTAACCACTCTGCAGGGTGCTTTGCACAGTATTTTCTGACAATTATCAGCTGCGACTGATTCTGTGTAACAGATGTAAAATATATAAATTAAATATATATCAAAAAATAAATCATAAATGTCCATATTAAAAGCAACAAAACAGTTTAAAATTAATAAGATTCAATTTTGTGTAGTAATTGTGGGATGGTTCTATGCGCGGTCTTCCTATTAATCATCTTGGGGAAATTCTTCTTTAACTGTGGTTTGAGTTTAAAACCGCTTTCCGTAGAGATAGCTTTTTTATGCTAATGTAAATGTTATTTAAAAAAAGCCTGGCAAAGGGTGTGCTAGAGTTAGTAGTTGACCGTGAATCGTGAGTAGTTTGTCGTTCGATCTGAAGTAGCATTCAAGCTATAACTGACATTCGGAGCATTTTATAAACTAGAGAAGTTGGTTTGAAGATAACCATAAACGCTTAGAAAGGATCTGACGGGAGATCTACAAGCGGATCTAGAGATAAGTATGCTTGGAATAATTTTATAAGATAGATTAAGAGATTAGTTAATTGCTTCAAATGTTATTGAATTAATCATAAATTGCTTAGTATTGAAATAAAAGCCTTATTTTTCAACGACCCCTATTACACCAGCAAATTAAAACACTTCCGCCTCCATTTTGACGAGAATCTCAATGATGAGCAAGGTTTTCACCTTAGTCAACATGAGAATGAGGTATCGTAACAAGGTTCCCATTATTTGAGATAAAATCAAACAAGAAGCTAATAACATATTAAATTATGATTTCCTGATTTGGCCGCGGTAACCTAGTGGTTATGATCACGAACTCGTAGCTGGAGTGTCGCGGGTTTGAGTCCGAATACAATGAAATACCGGTCATGTAGAGGGGGGGGGCAATGCATATTAAATCTATCAAGGCTTAATGTCTTCCCATTGGTAGGGTATTTAGGAGTGGGAGTGCTAGCCCAGGAGTCATTCTCGTCACTTGAGCACGGTTAAAAAATTATGAGGTCCGTCGCCAAAAGCCGTCGCTCTCATCCACTCATCGTTTCCTGTTTTAAGTAAAGGATCAATAAAATTTCTTTGAGATTTTTCAACTTCCGTGCATAGGAAGATAAAGTTGTAAGAGTTTTTGAAAAGCAATAAATTTAATACGTAAGTTGAAAAATAAATAGAAACATGAATGGATATTTAAATATATAAAGTTGATATTCAT
Organism: Trichonephila clavata; assembly: GCA_019973975.1. Classification (NCBI taxonomy): domain Eukaryota; kingdom Metazoa; phylum Arthropoda; class Arachnida; order Araneae; family Nephilidae; genus Trichonephila; species Trichonephila clavata. The sequence continues at coordinate 52,979 of BMAO01020848.1, read as the reverse complement.
AGTTGTTAGAAATATATCTCTTCAAACTGACGGATACCAAAACCAATCAGAATTCTTTACAAGCACTGCACTAAAGTATATCTCCACATACACACATAATCAAGTCTATAAATCTGATACATTCTCACAAATCAGCGCTTCTCAAACAGTAGGGCATGCTCTCTAGGGGGTGTGATAATCCTACCAAGGGAGCGCGAGCATATAAAAAAAATCGGAAATAAAAAGATTATTTAAAATATATACATATATATATATATATCATTAATAGATTATGGTTTTATTTATAATAATAGTTAAACTCTTCTCTAGAAATTCCTTGCTTTCCCTATGGCCCAGAGTATTGGCAAATTCAGGTGAAGGTTGGCTGGCCGAAAAACATTGTTTAAACCTGCAATCCTGGTTCCTAAGGCCAGGAGTTTGCTCTAGTATTCTGTGGCTAAATTTATTCTATCATGACTATAGTTATTTTAGGTATATAATTATTTTTTGTATATTTTTGTAATACACATATATACATTAATTTACTGAAATTAAGCGAAACAGAATACCTTCTGACATAATAAAAACAAAATACTCATTTACACTGATATAATGTACTTATAAATGTACTGCCCGATGATACTTTTACGGCTTATAATGAAAGTCGTTTTGTAGCCTTTGCGCCAAAGTACATTATTATTGAATTAATATATTATTTATTAAGGGAAATTATGTTTGAAAATGGGGTCTCAAATTTTAAAAGTTTGAGAAGCATTGTCATAAATTATTGTTTTAAAAGTAGTTGTTGCTCAGTTCGATTTTTATATAATTATGAACTGCTGGTAGCTTCAAATATTTCCTTCTTTCGAAGAACATTTTTTGAACCTTTAACAATAATAATAAATATAGTTGCGTATAATTTATATTACAAGAACCTATATCAAGGAAAAGGAAAGGCACTTACCACTGAGTGTTACAACAACTCCCAGAATGACCAAAGCGAGCATAAGGAACTTCATGGTTGTAACAGATGTCGATTCAAAATACTGAATAGTACTGAGTCTGAGTAGTACTGCGTATTTATATCCTTCAACCCTATCCTCCAAAAGGGCTTTAATAAGTGCATGGATTAAGTACTTCATTACTTTAGCATTAGAAATATCACGACTTTCTTAAGAATATCCTTTTTCGTCTTGCAATAAATACTTAAATAAATCTATTCCCATTAAATACCAGAAATTTCTATCTATGGATTTATCCACTCTTAAATATTAAATCAATGGCAGCTGTAGGAAATCATTACAAAGGTATTTTAGAAATTACGTGCTTAAAAAATACGTGAATAAGTCTTATATATATATATATATATAAATTTAACTAAATATTAATTTCTGAAATCTGAAGATCGAACAAATTTGTTTTTGGTGATATTAATCACAAATCTCGTAACGGAAAATCTTATATAAAATTACTGAAAATCAGAAATCGGAGAAATCTTTTGAATTGTTATCCAATTATTAAATTTATTTAGTATAAGATATTTATGATGAATTATGTCGTCAAAGGTACAGCATTGATTACTGAAAAGCAGAGACTGTAAATCTTATAAATTCTTGTCCAATTATTAAATATCTTAAGCATAAAAAACTTGTGAGGAATTATGTCGTAAAAGATATAGCAATATTCATTGTCAGTCTAATTAGTTTTTTTTTGTATACCTATTTTATTTATATATATTTCATATTTTTTATTACATTTTTCTTGAAAACTGAGCCATATATTCAAGATGAAAGTAATTAATAAAGATAAATAAGAATGCTTTACTGGGATTTTTTTGTTTGTTTGTTATTTTCTCCTCTACCTCCATTTTTATCTTCGAGAAGCTGGACCCAGCAACACGTCTTAGTCGAATGTCATTTCAAAATTTCAGTTTTTATTTTTAAACGTCAGTTACAGTTAGTTTTTTGGGTATATGGAGCAAAAAAGGCTATTATCCTATTTTAAACGTCAAATACGTTGCACGCAATCATCTTAACACAATGAATTCTAAAATTTATTGCCACTATGGGAATATAAAATATTGCTTGGTAATATGAAAATAACTATCGACACAATGCGAAATATTATAAGTAAATATTATACGAATACAAACGTAAACTCAGTGATAAAATATAATATAAAATTTAACACTATTTGATAGAACCATTTAACACTTGTTTCGATCATTTTTTTTAGCATTTTTCATCTTAGCAAAGTTTGGCTCTAGATTACCTGATGTATTAAAAAAGTTGAACTAGTGGTAATATATTATATTTTATTAATGTCACAACTGCAAGATGGCCCTTCCAGACAGTGTTTGAACGTTTTTCTTCAGGCGGAGGAACGAAAACCACAAGGTGAGTGAATGGGTGAATATTTACGACACACTATTTAACTATTCGAGGGTTTTTGGCGAAGGAACTCGTAATTTTGAAGCAGGTCAAGTGATGAGGATGAAACCTGAGATGGCACCTTCCTCTCTTAACTATTACACCACACCAACGAGAGGACGTTTGAACATCGACAGATTTAACGTGCATCCCCCCCTCCCATACAGCGGGTCTTCAGCGGTACTTGTCTCAAACACCGGCCACAAGTTCTATACCTTGACTACTAGGCTATCGCGGCCCCCCAAAACCACAAGGGAGGGACTAATTAGGCTGATTGAGATCTGGTGGGCCCCATCGCGCAGGATTCTCTCCCACAATGTGCTGTTTTTTTATATATGTGCAAAGAACTGTATATATAATTTATAGTTAAAAGAAGGCCTATGTACCAGATACATATCAGCCCATAGATGAATCATTTATGCTTATTGGATGGTTTCTGATTCATGCAGCTTTATAAAAGAAATTTGTTTTCATTTATGGAAATAACTCTAACAGAACAGATGATCACTGCAAAATCTCCGCCATCACATTCTGTAAATTAAAACCCCAAATATTTCGATAAACTAACCTCTCATATTCCTGTTTTGTTGGCGTGTCCTTCCCAAAGGGAAAGAAGAAAATTGTTAGAGCCTGAGACAGCTTGGACTTCTACACGATAGATGACATCACCACCTATCTTCACCTCCACAATTTAGGCATGATCTGGAGGGGAAGGAAATATTTTCCAGCACCCTGCACCAGTGGTGTCTGCTGCGACCACCCACAGGACTTTCGGATCCACTGATTTAACGAGCACGTACTCCGTGTGTACTCGGAAAGTATTTGGTGGCATCGGGCATCGTACCCAGGCCCTTTAGTCTGGAGTCCGATGCTCTAATCACTTGGCAAAAGAGGCAAATTATTATAGATCATGTCTATTAAGTCAGACTCTCACTCTGCGGATATTGCAACTGTTCTTCTCAATTGAGCAAACAATTCGGTATTTCTTTGCCAAGAACTATTGGCGTGTCTTGCTTCAGATGTAAGACAGAATATGAATATTTACAAGTTCATTTATTTATAACTGGACATTCTAACTCCTCTAATTGTATATAGAGTACTTCTTCTCCAATGATTGAAGGACATCTTTTATCTTGGACTAATTTGAGGACATCCTTTTCTAGGAATGTTTGCGTCTCTCTTAACTGCAAGGTCAATTTCTTAAAATACATATGCACGCCAATTTTCATGAACAGTGTTGGAGTGAAGCGATTTCATATTTACAAACATCCATTTTTATATATATAGATGAATAAACCAAGCATTTATTTTTTCCCATGTTTTACTATGTAATTTAGAATGCTCAATGAAAGCCTATGTACAAGGAGTATTGGTAACTGCTTCTGAGTTTACTTATTATTACAGTAATACCCCGAAACGAACGCTATAGATGTGGCTGAGTGATAACAGCGTAGGTTGAAGTCACATAAGTCTGGGTAAAATTTCGGAAATACATATGTATTATTTTTAGTTGTACCGGAGACGAAAGAAAATAATTTTAAAAAAAACATGTTTAGTAAAATCTTAGATAATACAAATACAAAATCCTAAGCCGAAATTATATTTATGCCGAAGGTTTTAGAAAATCTAAGTCAGCGTTTCTCAAACTGTGGGGCGCACCCCCTAGGGGGCGTGATAACTGTAGGAGGGGGCGCAAGCATATTGAAAATTCGAAAAAATGGATTATTTAAAAAAATATTAATTTACTGAAAGTAAACAAACAAAATACATTCCGACATAATGAAAAAAAAAGCCTTTACACTGATGTAATACACTTATAAATGTATCAGTACTACACAATGTATTTTACAATTAAATTAACAGTGCTAAGTTATAACCAGTGATTCCATGAGCTTGTCATACATAAAATTATGTACAAAAATTAACACTTATCGAAAAAATCTGTACAATTTATAATCATTCCCTTAACTGCCGATTAAAGTTACGCGATTCACTCCCCCATGCCACCGTTTTCCACGTAGGCCAGCGTATGTGATGCATTGGGGAAAGGGGAAGAAAAGGAATAAATAAGTAAATCCTTCGCAAACACTGTCAATGTCCTTTTATTGCATTCCAAAGTTCTTTTATTGTGCTCGGAATAATTTTACAGATAGCGGTGCAGTGGGCGTCCTGCGGAAAGACGTATATATACGTCAGAGGCAATTAAAACTTTGGCTGAATGAGACGTTTATATACGTCGGTGGCACTTAAGGGGTAAAAGTTCTATTGTAGCTTCCAAGTTATAGTATTATCGAATTCAATACATTGTTTTTGTATAGAGGGGGGCGCGATGAAAATTATGATTGAATATTGGGTCGCAAGAGTTGAAACTTTGAGAAGCACTGAACTAAGTAGTTTACCGGCTCAAATATTTTTTTTCTCCCGCAAACATTTTTCGTAGCATGCAAATAATTTTCTTATACGATATTTTATTGAAAATTGCACCTTCGTAGGAGTCAATATTTTTAAAAATTTATAACCCTTTTTCAATGAAACTGAGAACTCTATCAAATTCCCAACTGTCATTCGATCTTATGACTGAACTGCGACTAAACACTTTTCAACGCCTTGCTCCTGCTCCTGCATTTATTTCTATGAGCTCATCAATTGTCAACTCCTGATTGAGGGAATCCTGCTGTTCTTGAACGTCAGCATTATCCACTTCTAAATTTATTTGCTTGACAAGATCGACAACTTCTTCAATCACCATACTGATTAAACAGGAAGAGGGACGTGAGTAATTGAGTTGTGTAGCTCTCAAACAAAAGACGAATCAACGAGATTTTAAATTCACGTAACTCCAGGTTCACATAAGTTGAAATAGCATGATTTGTGGGTTTTTTCTTAATAGTATATTCTATAGCAGGTGTCTTCAAACGTTTTCGACTTACAGAACCCCTAGAACTAGAAAGTATTTTCGTAAAACCCCTAGAACTAGAAAATGTTTTCATAGAATCCCTAGAACTAGAAAGTGTTTTTGTAGAACCCTTAGAACTAGAAAGTGTTTTTGTGAAACCCTTAGAACTAGAAAAGGTTTTCATGGAACCCCTAGAATGAGAAAGTGTTTTCGTGGAACCCTATTTCACATACTCTCTTAAAAGAAAATACTCTTATAATATTTAAAGTAGATCAACAATAGATTAGTGTAAATACAATTAAGAAGTATTGCATTTATTATTAAAAAAATTTTATCTACTTTTAATATAATTTGCTCATTAATAATATTAATCTGTGATCCAAGTGTCACCTACCCATACATTATGTTTAGTAACAGGGATATGAACTTGCATTTCTTCACACAAACTGTCGAAGTCTATGTCTATTGAGAATAACTGCAATCGCATTATATATTCTGAGTTTCATTTGTTTCTATACTTTGTTTTTGTAGCCATTCAAACTGAGAGATACTTTTCACTTATGCACATTGTTCTGAATGGATTTAAAATGCTTATTGCTACGTGAGAAACCTTGTGTATTTTACATGAATTAGGAACCTAAAATTTAGGAGCTGTTCTTGCTTAAATTTAGAATTTTAACATCGTATCTGTCGATATGTCGATAAGTCGTTCCCTCTCCTTTATTCTAGGTGTTTTTTCCACAAATACAAAAAAGTTAGTTTTGTAAGACATTGTACTAACGAGTATAAAATTATCTAGTAGAACCCAGGATAGTTAACAAATTATTCACTTCTAGTAATATATATATATATATATACACTGATGCCCAAAAGTTAAGCGTAAATCGTAAAAAGCGAAGAACATGGAGTAAATATTCGTAAAATCATTCCAAATTTCTTGCGGATATTAATTGGGTGAAGAAGAAACATTGGGTTTATGCAAAACTTTTCAGTCGACTACGTCCTGCGCGAGACACCGGCGCATGTCGGAACGCGGAGAAACCGATTCACGCTGCATAGGCAGTTCAGGCAAGTTTCGTGCAACTGCTGTACGAAGGAACGTTGTTAACCATCAAACAAGGTGAATGATGGCACAAAGACGCGAATCGGACATGTTTACGAAAGGAAGAATCGTTGGAATGATGGAATCTTCACGATCACAAACCGAAGTGTCTCGAATTCTGAATGTGGACCAGTATGTGATTTCGAGATTGTGGCAGAGGTTTCAAAAGACAGGAGATGTTACCCGGTAACCAGTATCAGGTCGACCAAGAGTCACAACCCCTCGCCAAGACCGATATCTGGTAATAAGTGAGCGACGTCAGAGGGGCAGTACTGCCAGAGCACTTGGTTCGGCGCTCACAGTCGCCACATGAATACGAATTTCGAGACAAACTGTTTACAGGAGACTCAATCATGCTGGCCTGTATGCCAGAAGACAAGCAGTTTGCCTTCCCCTCATGACTGCGCATAAACGCACTCGTTTGAGCTGGAGTTTGAAATATCGACATTGGAGTGTGGGAGAGTGGGCCAATGTGATGTTCAGTGATGAGTCCCGGTTTAGAGCGAGTAGTGATTCTTGGCGGGTAACGATATGGAGAGAACGTGGAACACGTTTTGTATCAAGAAACATAATGGAAAGACATCATTTTCCATTAAGGGTAGTAATGGCGTGGGCAGGCATCATGATGAACGGCCACACAGACCTCCGTTTCTTTGACACGGGGTCTATGACTGCTCAAAGATACAGAGACGAAGTTCTTGAACCTTATGTTCGCTTGTTTCGAGGCGCTGTCTGTCCTGACTTCATAATCATGGATGATAATGCGCCATGTCACCGAGCGGTGCTTATTGATGACTTCCTTGAAAAGGAAAACATCCAGCGCATGTCGTGGCCTGTGAACTCCACTGATTTAAATGCTATCGAGCATGTATGGGATATGATCGGGAGACAAATTACAACCCTTTCGCACCCACCAAGCTACGTTACAGAACTGAACAGAGCTCTCCAAGAAGCTTGGAACCGTTTGAGCCCACAACTCATTCATCATCTCATAACAAGTATGGTAAATCGCTGAGCAGCGTGCCTGGCTGTCAGAGGTGACCCCACGCCTTATTAAACTGCAGCATCAGTATTTATTTAATGTTTTCTTTCATTTATTCTTTAAAGTGCGAATCTTTGCTATGCTCAGTTTTCTTTCAAACTGCTACTTTGGATAATAAAATTAATTATTATCGTTCTTTTTATTTGCTTCCTTTTTTTTATAACTATTTTACTCTCGTATATCACGTTTCCCACCATTCTGATTTACAGTCCCTTCTTTATTCACACAATTATCAATTATGCTTAACTTTTGGACACCAGTATATATATATATATAAAGATAAAACGCTTTAATATTCTTTAATTATAGTAAAATATAAGTTTAAAAATATTTTAAAATAAAGCCAGTGCTTCTCAAACTTTCAATATATTTACGACCCAATATTCAATCATAATTTCATCGCGCTCCCCTTCATTCAAAAACAATGTATTGAATTCAATAATACTATACTTTGAAGCTAAAGCTGTAATAAGAATTTAACTTCTTAAGTGCCACCGCCGCATATAAACGTTTCACTAAGCTAAAGCGTTAATTCCCCCAGACGTCTTTATATACGTCTTTTCGAAGTACGATCTTTTCTGGCACTGCTATTCATAAAATTGTTCCGTAGGTCTTGGAATGCAATAAGAAGACCCTGAGACAACAATGTGTGTGTGTGTTTGTGAAGGATGTGCTTATTTCAAAATATTTGCTTATTTATTCCTTTTTTTACTTCCCCCAATACATCCATACGCATACCAACATGGATAACCATGATATTGGGGAGCGAATCACGGATCTTTTAATCAATAGTTAAGGGATTAATTATAAACCTTACAAATTATCAAGATAAGTGTTATTTTTTGTATATAATTTTATACATGACAAGTCCATGGGGTCAATGGTAATTATTAAACTCGCTCTTAACTTTGTTTTGCTAAAGTAATTATAAAATACACATTTTCAGTACTGATACATTTATAAGTGTTTTTTATCAGTGTAAATGTTCATTTATTTCTTATTGTGTCAGAATGTATTTTGTTTCTTTTCAGTAAATTAATAATTTTTTTTTAAAATTATCTTTTATTTTCGACTTTTCAATATGCTCTGGCCCCCCTCGTAGAGATATCCCGCCCCCCAGGAGGGTGTGCCACACAGTTTGAAAAAAGCTGAATAAAGCTATTATGCATAAATAAAATTTTCAGTTTCTTAATGACACGGATGAGCTTTAAATTCTTATTGGTATACAAATATTATGAAGAACTGAATCCCCCTTTTCATACACGCACATTTATAACTTTCCTCAATTTTTTACTATGACTCATCGAACCCCTGGATATGCCTCGTGGAACTCCAAGGTTCCGTGGAACACAGTTTGAAGACCACTGTTTTAGTGTTCTATGTTCATGTGAATAATGAGACACTTCATTATGCTTAATATATGCATCCAGAAAAATGAATTAGAAAAAGAAATTTTATTCTGAAAATTATCTTAATACAAAATACAATTACAGACTGAATTCTTGATCCATTTTAGCATCATCAATTTGGTTTTAAAAAAAATATTCCCCTTTGTAAACTTCACATAGATCACTTGCTTAAGCAGGAACAAGAATATGGGCAATTTGGATCATTAGTATCTAGCAGTTTGCAAGATGTTGGGCATATAAACTGGCAATTCCCAGTGGGACCTGTGAAAAATAAAAAAGAAAAATCAATATCTTTCCCAGTTCGTTATCATCTAACATATAACAATGTTAACTTAATGTATAAGCATAGAAATTCGAGCTGTGAAAAAATGGGCCTGCAATTAATTGCAAAATATGATGAAATAATTTGTTACATTACAAAAATTAAAAAAATACTTTAATCCGTGTCACTCATCCGTGTCACGTCATGTCACGGACTTTCTTGTTATCATTTTAAGTATTTTTGCGGCATGACATTTCACTTATATAATTTTTATGTACCTTTATTTTCTTTTTTAATGTAGAACTTTTTGGTTGTAAAAAATAATAATCCATTTGGTTTTAATGAACTGATTACTCAAAATTTCAACCATTGTCATCCATGTGAACCATGAATGGTTTATGAATCATGATCCATGGTTGAATGTTCAACCATTTTTCTTGATTTTTCATAATTGAAATAAATGTATATCAAATCTTCACAAAAAACTTAAACACTCATCCGTGTCATTAAGAAACTGAAAATTTTATTTATGCGCATAATAGCTTTATTCAGCTTTTTTCAAACTGTGTGGCACACCCTCCTGGGGGGCGGGATATCTCTACGAGGGGGGCCAGAGCCTATTGAAAAGTCGAAAATAAAAGATAATTTTAAAAAAAATTATTAATAAAATTAACAACATTAAAATTAAATAAATGTATATCTTCATACACGCACATGTATAACTTTCCTCAATTTTATTATTTTCCATGGTTGAACATGGATGGTGTCATGGTGTCTCATTATTCACATGAACATAGAACACTAAAACAGTGGTCTTCAAACTGTGTTCCATGGAACCTTGGAGTTCCACGAGGCATATCCAGGGGTTCGACGAATCATAGTAAAAAATTGAGGAAAGTTATAAATGTGCGTGTATGAAGATATACATTTATTTAATTTTAATGTTGTTATTATTATTAATAATTTTTTTTAAAATTATCTTTTATTTTCGATTTTTCAATATGCTCTGGCCCTCTCGTAGAGATATCCCGCCCCCCAGGAGGGTGTGCCACAGTTTGAAAAAAGTTGAATAAAGCTATTATACATAAATAAAATTTTCAGTTTCTTAATGACACGGATGAGTGTTTAAGTTTTTTGTGAAGATTTGATAAACATTTATTTCAATTATGAAAAATCAAGAAAAATGGTTGAATTAACGAAACTTTCCCATTTTTTCCCATTATTCCGTCTCCGATCAATATATCATTTTTTTTAAAATAAAATTCAATAAAATATATATAAAACACACACACACATAGGGAATTAAAAATTTTGAGTAATCAGTTCATTAAAATCAAATGGATTATTATTTTTTACAACCAAAAAGTTCTAAATTAAAAAAGAAAATAAAGGTACATAAAAATTATATAAGTGAAATGCCATGCCGCAAAAATACTTAAAATGATTAAAAAAAATGTCAAAAATGAAAATAACAATATTTAAGTTTTCAGATCAATTTTTGTGTTCTATCTAAAAAAATTATTTTATTATATGCAGGTGGGGGGAGGGGAGGGGACTAACGACGAGAATTATTGATGATAAGCTTATGAATATTAAACACAATCAAATAACGACGCAAACCGCTTCCCAAATAGGAGCCACTGAATGGTAAAAAAATTACATTCTAATTCATAACTTTTATTTGTCAACTTTTCTAAGCGCTAAGACAGTTTGATTGTTAACACAAACTGATTTTATTAAAACTTTTCAAACTGGTAATTGGGATACAAAGCAAAGATTCATTCACCAATTTTACTGAAATTAAAAGGAATTCAGTACAAATGGAGTTGAATAACAAAAATACACTTATTGTTTCACATTATTTTGAATTATAGATGACAGGAAAGACATCATAAGCTCAAATCGGGATCTATATCGATATCTCCTTTTTCTATAATATTAATATCGATTGAAAAACATGGCGTAAGTGTGTTTAGTATTAAAGTTTTCTCATATCTCACGTACCTCGTTTATTGTCTACATGAATTATTAATTGGGTGCATCTCTTAGACTGGATCGATTGAATTTGAATTGTGATTAATATTGTGAATAAATTAGATTGTTTTGTTGAATTATGGCTGGTGTTCCTTCCAATCCTCCCACACTTTTAGGCGTTTTGGCGAGAATATTACACTTTTTATGCGGTTTTTGGCCTCAGGACAATTAAAAACCGATTGAAGGAACTCCTTTTATGCGGTTTTTGGCCTCGGGACAATTAAAAACCGACTTTTCCCATCCGATGTGATGTGACCTAGCCGTGGTGGATGGGCTTACGTAACTAACAGTATCAAACCTGAACAATCATGCACACTGAACAGCACACTTGGTTAAACGTGTAAGTTACACACCTTAGCTGTTGTTTTACGATTCACTGTCATTTCCAATCGAACCCATTTTAATTATAAAGCTTACAGCGCCATCTCTTGCTAAAATTTTAAATTACTTTCTTCTTATGTCATACGCTTTCCCTTTTCTTCAATAATATTCCGTTCAAATTTGATGTCAATCTGATCAGTGGCTATTTTTTATAGTGTTTTGAAACTTTAATTTTACTTATATAATCACTAATTATATAATCAATTATCGTAAAATTTGTATAAGAATTAAACATTCGTACTTCAATTTATTTTAAAGACAAAGCAGATACAAAACTTATTTGAGCTTAACCAAAAGTGTATAAAACGTTTTAATTACCTTTGCACTGACAAACGGGACAATTTCCAGGATTCTTAACAATTTTACAGGGATCTTTGCACTGGATATTCTGACATGCGCTTGCATCCGCATTCACTCCTTGATATTTGAAAAAAGAAACGAATTGCATTAATTACAATTATTTATATTTAAAATTACAAAACATTCTAAATTTTTAAACAAATTGCAAAAATTAAATTTATTTATATTCGAAGCAACAAAACACTAATAAAACTCCTGCTTAGTTTTTTGTAACTATGGTTACTTAAATAGAAAAACAAATTATCTCCTTTTTACAATCAGTTTTAGTCATTTAGAAATTTTTGTGCCAGTAAATCATAGGATGATAAAATTATAAGTTATTGTGATGGAGATTGAATTTTATTTTATGAATTTTAAGATATACTTATTTTATTTTTTCAAAAAATTTTGTTACCTAAAATGTTTTATCACAGAACACAGACTTAAATTTTTTTTATCCAAGATCTTAAGCAATTTCATTATAATGAGTCAATTTTCCTTGGAATAAATTCAGGAAGATGTATTGAACATAAAATTCCTATAAAATGATCTTTACGAAATGTTTCACATTGAGGATAAAATTTAAGAAGTTGCAAAAAAGGACTACACACAAAAGCTCATTCCTTTAAAAGAGATGTTATTAAAGATTTATTTCTGAATCTGTTAGAATATTTATCTTTAAAATATGAATAAATAATGTCGAATTACTTTTTGTCTTAGAAAGGTATTCCACGTTTATTGAAAAAATTGTGCATCGTAAGTAGTTTTTTTCGACAAAAGTAAGAACGGATGAAACAGTTAGTAATTAGAAAAAATCTAAATTTGTGGTGAAACAGCCCATGAGGGCCAAGACCTAGTGCGCCCATCTTAGTCTTCATAACCTTGGTGCATAAAAAGATTCTCAGTGCGACGTGAAACCCACAGTGTTTAGTTACCAAACACAAGATTGGTACTCATTTATCAACCAACTGAAGGGGAGAAAGGCTGAGTCGAGCTTACCTAGCCCGGGGTTTCAACCCTGTATCTGTGGTGTGTAAGCGCAATACGCTACCTCTCAGCCACTGGGTTATTAGCAAATAGAATTTTTAAAAAATATGTTCTTCTCTAGTTATACCTAATACTCCGGACACTGACGAAGTCAAACAAGATCTATAAGATCTTTGACTCTAGCAAAAAGTTGATCCCAAGGAGGAGATTATTATTGATATCTTTTCAGAGAGGATCATACAACTCGATATATGCACGGCAGAAACTTTGTGAATCTGGCACTTGCCACAAATGGCAAAGGAATCCTTATTCTCTGAAAACGAGAGGCACTTGATGTGAATGAGAGGCACTTGTAAGATGTAGGATCATGGTCTGGTATCCTCTGTCACTATCGAGGACTAGAGTCAGACCGGAAACATTAACCCCATGCCAATGATGAAGGTGAAATACTCCTCCATACTTTATGACTGTTTCAGTGAGTATAATTTCAGAAAGAAAAGCGCCAAGTGAGTAAATATTAACGTGGCACAATTCAGCTGATCGAGGGCTTTTGGTGACGGACATCGTGATCTTGAACCATGGTCAAATGATGAGGATGACACCTGAGCCGGCAACCCTCTCTCCTAACTACCACACCATCGGGAGGACATTTGAGCCTCGACATGTTAACGTGTCCCCACTGCATGGCGGGACATCAACGGTAATAGGCTCGAACTCAAGACATACCCGCCACGAGTCCGTTACCTTGGCCATTAGGCTAACGAGGCCATAAGAAAAGCGCCAAAGGGAGTGGAGTATATGATGTTCTTCTATTGCTGATGATAAGAAAACTTATTATACTTCAGGACCGTGTTTATAGGATATATGATTGTCTTGTGAATGCGGGAGTGAGAGCTTACTAACGTCACACTATAAAAAAACACGAGGGCTATTGGAGACGGACTTCGTAATTTTGAACCTCTTTCAAGTGACGATGACGACACCTAAGCGGGCACCACACTGTCCAAACTCCAAACCAGAGGTTCCCAAACTTTTTTTGCCTCTTAGACCCCTTGCCAGGTTTTTCACTTTTGCCTACTTACCCTCAGGCCCTACTTACCTAATATTGAATTTTTGCAAATTCATCAATTTAAATGTGATTTTCACAGCTGATACAGAGTAACTTACTTTAAAATATTTAAATTTCTAACTGAATTGAAGTACAATGTTTAAAATTTAAGAAGCAACATGTTAATTAATTAAATCAAAATTTAATTGGTGCATAAAATAACTGTTACATAAATTAATTGAGCAACAAACAAATGCTTTTAGTGTGAGAGATGAATCTGGGGATTTAATAACAAATTTTCAACATTTCGTTTCAGTCTTGTCAGGTTTAACCCTAAATATTTCTTCGGTTAATAGTGTCCAGTTTTTTCTTCTTTCCATTTATGGTTTCGGAGTTTGGCAAACGTGCTGAAACTCATCAGTTGGAAAAGCAATTACAAACTTTCTCAAGGTATTCCATAATATGTGGGATAAATAGAGAGTATCTCCTTTTAAAAAGCCAAAGTTGCTGACATCCGTTCCTGAACTTCACTTTAAGATTTTCGTTAGTGCCTAATTCTTGTAATTTGACATTTGTTTCAATGTGAGCATATTAATTCATTGCTACCATGATATTACCATATCCAAAGCATTATCAAACCTAATTTCAAAATCTAAAATATGGTCGTTTAAATGTTGAATGTAGGTTAAAATGTCTTTATCCTGGTAGGTTTTCTGTGACAATTAAGAAACTGGAAAAATAGGTGGCGTCAGATATTATACTGCATTAACTTAATTCTTACACAAAAAACGCAGAAATGACGTCCTTGTTTTTGTAAAATTTATGCTCTCACCCCGCAACTGCAAATTAACTTCATTAAATACAGTAAATAAATTTGTTAAATAGGTAAGTCTGGTTTCTATTTGATTGAATTTCTTTTTAAAATTAAAGTCAAGATCTGGTTTAATGAGAGTCACAATCGTAGACCCCCATTTACACCTCATGGACCCCCAAATTATTTTTTAGCTAACATTGATCCCTTGGAGGTTGTCATAGACCCCTGGGGGTCTATATAGACCACTTTGGGAATCACTGCTCCACACCATGCTAACGTGAGGTCTTTAAGTTTTGACAGATTTAAAGGGCATAAGCCCTCGACATGGCATATTTTCCATGATACCAGGACTTATGGCACGGATTCAAAATTCATTCAATGGCACGGGTTCGGGATCACAACCATAATCATTAGGCTAACGGGGGTAATTCTTGAGGCAAAGAAACTAGACAAAAAAATCCATTACAAATGAATTTGTACTTCTCAATTGTTTTCTTTGTTTTTTTTTTCATTTTTGGCCCCTTTTCAAGGGAAGAAAGAGCTGGATGAATTTTTGAATAAATTTAAAAGTAACTTGATGTAGGAAATTAAGAGAAATTACAATATATATGTATTTGCGGATATATATTTTAATACGATACATAAACATCGAACTTTAATTTTTTTATAAATAGTTCCAACACAGGAAACAAAGTTTATCAGAATACTTAACAGAAGTCAAAATATTTTTTTTTTCAATAAAATCTATGTATGTGAAATATTTATATATGTTTTGTTTAAAAGGTATTTGTTGTGTGTGTGTGATTAGTTTGATTTTTTATCATAAGGGACTGCTAATATTTTCTAATATTTTTTACCATGCTTTTACTAACTCGCGTTTTTGTCTGTCCGGGTGGAATTTTGCTAATGATTTTAAACTAACTTCCCCATGAGCTAGAGAAATTTGGACCATAGCTCAGAAGTGGATGACAATGCAAGAAAATGTGAAAAAAAAGAGTTTTAGTTTCGAATCCCCGGGTCCCCGAAGAGGATTGTTTGTCGGTCCGGGTGGAATTTTGTAGTTGATTTTAAACTAACTTTCCGATGAGATAGAGACTTGAAATTTGGACTTTAGCTCAGAAGTGGATGACAATGCATGAAAATGATTATAAAAACATGGTACATAAAAATTTTTTTACTAAGACAATTATTCTTTCACCAAACAAATTCTGAACGTTAAATAGTAACACTAAAAATAAGTAATTTAGTTACTTATTATTTTTTTTAGAAAACATTTTGTCATGGAAAACAAGAGAAACTTACCATTTAACTCTATTACAACTCCTAAAATCAACAAGAAAAGTAAAACAAATTTCATGATTGTAAATAATTCCTCTTCAAACTACTGATTGTTACTGTACGCGTTGTTCTTTTCAACCCTTTACTCCGAAACAGGCCTTATGACTACGTAATAAGTATTTCAATACTATAGCATTGCAGATATCACGACTTTTAAAGAGATGTTCTGTTTCGTTTTGTAACATTTAAATGAATCTGTTTCGGTTATGTAAGGTAATTGTGTATATTTGTTCACATTTAAATATTCAATGAATGACAGCTGTAGGAAATCGATGAAGAAATTTTACAAGTTCGGGTCATACAATATGTGAAAGAGTTTTACATTTCACAAGATAGTAATTTCAGAAATGTCAAGAATGCAGAAATGCCTTTTTGATAATAATATTTAGTAATCTCTTTAAAAAAACTTGCTTTGAAATTACTGTTAACTAAAGATCGGAAATTTCATAGGTTATCATTCTATAATCTAATGCTGTTGCTGCTGTCCTTCACAAAGGGAATTAAAGGAAATTTGCCAGAGCCATGTTGGACTTCTAGATGTCAAATGCCGTAACCTTGAAAACCTTAGTACGATTTAGCTCGCTTCCATCCCAGTTCAGAGGGAGAATACCCTACAAGGGGGGCAGAGGCCTCCCTCCTCTCTTTCCTTCTATTAACCTCACGAGAAGACTTGCGGCTCGACGGCTATTTAGAGTACCCCCAGCCCTCTCAAAGGCATTATACATTTACAAACATTCCTGTCTTATCCCTGATTCGAACCCAGACCCTACGTCACATCTGCCAACGACGCTAACCACTATACCGAATGGGTGACAATCTAATGTTTCCAGCATAAGATAAAATGAATTATATCTTCAAAGACAGGGGTAGGCGGACTTTTCCAAGGTACGGGCTATTTATAATGTTTTTAAAGTGTTGCGGTCCACCCAGTGGCGTATGTGTGGCCATTCTGTATTAAAATGGAGTTTCTTGTCTTAAAACCTTTATTTTTGACATTGTACCCTTTATTTAAAATACGATTTGTACGACAAAAACACAAAATTGTCGTGTTGAATGATTGAACAACCATTACAACTGCTAGACCGTGGAGCATGGACTTATTCAATGATGTGAGCAGAGAACATACGTGAACCGCTGAATCTGAAACTAATGGACGTATTTACATTTGTAAGCTGCCGATTCCCGCTCCATCGCGGGACATGACATCAAATCGAGTACACAATCTCATGAAAGCGCGGGGGTGGGGGAGGATGTTTCAATAGCCAATCCCATGCAAACGCGAGAATAACTAATCATCAACATTTATTCTCCCCTTCAATCGGGTATGCAGAAAAAATAGTTTTTACGGCAGGCATCGCAATTATGTTTTTTTCCCCTTACAATGGCAATTAACGCGTGTTAAACTTCATTGTTTGCTTCCAATAAAGCTACATGTCTGACAATAGTGTTATCGAACTATTTGCTTAAGTAAGCACAGCCCCATCGATTGTGAAAAGCCAATTATCCAATCTAACCGGTGTCGTGTTCCATAAACAATAGTATTTTAAGATGAAGACTGTTTGCGGGGATGACGAGGAAGAATCGAACAATGAAGAGTATAATAGCAAGTATGATTCCTCTGCTGAAATCTATCCATATAATTTAACTGAGGGAGCAATTATCGTCCTTGATAAAATGATCACATCATATTCAATGGCTAGAAAATGTAATCGTTAGCCTATGACAATATTTTTGTGTTGTTGAACGTTGAGACAATAAATGCGTAAATTATTTATTTTGTTAAGTAGTCAAAAACCACCTAATAAACATCTGAACCAGACGCTGTTTTCTGAAATGTTTTGGATTTTGCCATAATATCACGTTTCATTTAGCGAATTATATTACATATCTCAACACAAAAAGTGGCAATGTTAGGAAACGCTCATAGTGAGTAAATTGATGGCGTTCTAATTTTTACACGATGAATATAATTTTTAATGTCTAATATATATCATTTCGTTGTAGATGTATAACTGATAGGGAGAACTGTTTCGTATTCTAAAAGATTTTTTGTCTTGATTGTGCAAATTCTCGTTCTCTTTTGCACTAACTCTTTTTGAAATTCTTGAAATTTGTTAGTCATGGCGCAGACAAAACAGCTGACCATAAATCTTTTAAACTGAGATTTCGCGCGTGGCATAAGGCACCTGCGATTTGGTTTATTCAGCTGAAATCGCAGCCTATTGCTTCAGATATATCTTGCGATTGCACGAAGTGTCACTGTGTCATAGGGCCTCCTATCATGCGACGATCTAATACTTATCAGAGATATAATTTGTCAATCTCCTGATGCTAATGCGTATGAAACATTAAAACGATGAAAAATTCTACATTATGCGCAATCGGAGACATCTGTATTAAAAGGATTTTGAAAGGTTCTTGATTTGTCTAGACCAGTGATTATCAAACTTTTTTTTTGTTTTTAGTTTCGGTGCACTTTTCACCCAGGACAAGGCGCGCACTCAATACTAACCTTAGTGTCTGCGCGGGGGTGACTGAGTCACCCCAATCCCCTTTTTTATAATTATTTTTATTGTACATGACAAAAATCGCCATTCCAATTAATAATTTAACCAAGAGAAAGTATACTTACGTATTTTAAGGACTTAGTAATTTTTAGCGCGTCTTTCACGTAGTGGAACAAAAGCGCTATTAGGACGCAAATTTAGTCTTCGTTCCATATTTTGCCGTACCTTTTTCTCAGCCAATAAGCAACCAATTGACCTCGGGTTTTCGGCATTGGGTCGCATTTGTGCCCTAGATGAGCCGAATCATATTTAAATTTTCCCTTAGTTTGTAAAAAATTTATTTATTTATTTGCTTTTTTTATAGTGCTGATACAGATTTGGGTCATTATTTCTTTTCAGCTCAATAGTAGTACATTTAGAGGAGTGGTACAGTACTACTTTCTATTAGTAAAAAGTTCATTAGTTGCATTATTGTAAAATATAACGTGAAAAACGCGCTAAAATTACTTGGCCATGCCAATGATTGATATCTTGTTTTTGATATAGTTTGAGAAAAAATCCAATCAACTGAACTAAATTATTTGAAATGTGAGTTAATTTAGTAAAGGACACAAATTATAGACGATTTTCACTGACATTGTAGGCATAATACTTGCAGGCAAAACTCTCACATTTTGTTTAAGTTATTGTCTTTTGATTATTAACAAGTAGTATGTTGAACTTTATTTTACTTGTGTATTTTTGACACAACACAGTGTTTCTTATGGCTTCATATCTTTCTTGATAGAGTTTTTAGGCAGCATTTGAAAGCTTTCTTTTCATCTCAAGCTTTCATGTTCATTGTTTTTCGTAAATTTAATTTCGCTATTATGATTAATATCCAATATTTCATCAAGTTCTTCCCTTGTTTGATCAGTTTCAACTTCATCCAACAAAAATAGCAGATGCACATTTCTTTTTTTATATTCTATTCATTTACATTGATAAACCAAAATGAGTCATAAAACATAGCTATCAAAACCACTAAGTCATTCACGGGGGGGGGGGGAGGTATAGTCTGATCATAGATAATATTTTGGGACAAAAGTAGTCACGTGAGAAATTCGGTCACCCCAAGTACCCAAAAATTGTAAAAAACTTTTGCCATTCCAAAAAAAGAAGGAGATGTATGATAAATATATTTTAGTTCCCATGTGTGAAGACTGTCAAATAGGAGGATACTGTGACAAAGGCATTGATAACAAATAAACAGTTTTCTCAGAATTAGAGATTTCGTGAGCCTTAGGTGACTTTGTGCCCCAAGCGACCGCTTAATAATTTCAAAATTTGGCGGCACACTTATTATAAAATAAGTTTAAAAGAATTTTGCTTAGTTGTAAAATAGCTTATGATAATAATTCTCAGTGTTAAATAAAATGATATGTATGACAAAGACAACTAGTCTAAGTTGGTATCTAAAACCGGTAATTAATTAATTAACCAGTAATTACTTAATTAATATTTGAAAAAACTGTATTAAAATCAAGTGTTATCCCCTACAAGTTTAAAAAAATTATTTGAACTTGATTGGATGAATAGAAAGTATTTTATTAACGATTGAATATTTCATAAAAATATACATGTATAATATATATATATATATGCATTACTGTTATTGTCCATAAGAGGCGAATATGTATTCACGTGGTAAGTCTTCTATTAGTTTAGCTTTGATTTTAAATATTTTAGTAATTATTAAAGGCTATAACATTATAGTATTACATTAATAGATTATGGTTTTATCTATAATATAGTTAAACTTCTCTAGAAATTTATTGCTTTCCCTATGGCCCAGAATATTGGCAAATTCAGGTGAAGGTTGGCTGGCCAAAAAACTTTGTTTAAACCTGCATTCCTAGTTCCTAAGGCTGGGAGTTTGCTTTTAGTATTTCTGTGGCTAAATCTTTTCTATTATGACTATAGTTATCTTAGGTATATAACTATTTTTTGTATATTTTTTGAAATATATATATATATATATATATATATATATATAGGGAGAGAGTGAGCTAATAGTAGGAATTGAAAAAGAAATGTGTATATTTTAAAAGGATTATATATCATCCATAATTTGTTATTTCAGATGTAATGCAAATTTAATTAAATTAAATCGACAAACATTTCAATATTGTAATAAAAAATATTATATACATTAAGTTTTTGAAAATGATTTTTTTATATTACCATTTAACCTGTTCAAGACTATAATCACAAAAATGTGATCACTTCTGGATATACGGTATTATATATGCGATTGCATTTTCCCTGTTCTGAGGCCCTTGATCACACCACCGGTGTGATCTGAATTGGAATGATTATAAACTATAAATATTTCGACGTACTTTATTACAGTAAGGGTTTTATATAAATTTTTAAATGGAGTTAGGCTTAACAGGAAAAATCGCGTGGCCTTGGACGGGTTAAGCAATTTATTTTCTAATTTTAAAGAGGTTCATTTATGGATTAATCTTATAAATTTATAGAAATGCAAGTAATGGAAACAGTACTTGCTTTAATTTAGTTAAATTCGTTTAAATAGACTGAACAAAGTGAGAGAATGTGGTCATATATATTAAGAATAATCTAATATATTAAGAACGTCATACTTTATGATTTCATTTAGTGGAATTTCATCGAATACAATACATACGAATAGTATTTCTAAATTGAAAATTGATGTTTAGGAACCATAATGTGTGTTTCCTCGAAAGAAACAGCATTCCTTTCGAAATAACTACGATAAAGTAAGTGTCGTTTTAAGGATAATGCCAAAGATTGGTATTAAATAAGGCATCTAAACTTGAAATGCGTAAAAACTTAATAATTAAAGGAAATACTTTGCTCATGCTTAATATCGAATTTCATCAACAACGTAAGGAAGCATAAAAAAGTTCTAAATATTCTCCCAAAAGTCACAATTATTTAGAAAAAAATGAGTTACTTACCATCGAGCGACAGAACAGCTACCAATACTAATAAAGCAATGAAGACCTTCATGTTTGCAGAAGATATATAAAACTACTCACAAAAATGGCTCTGTATTTATACTATTCAATCTATCGCTTTAGAATAATTAGGCATGGAATGACTATTTATACAGAAGCATCATTAAGCACATTTTTTGTGAAGATATACTTGCAACATGATTATTAAGCTGAACTATGTCAATTCATGTTTTTCTTAAATTGAATTTTTCTTGTTAAACAGCTAATATCAATTATTTTGGAATCCGGTGGATAAAATCACAGCTATATCTACAATCAATATGGCTAATACAAATTTGAATAAAATTAAATTTTTGAATGAGATTTTTAATTAGAGAAAAATATATGCATTAGTTTACTCTAGGAACATCTTGAATAATTATATTTATTTTAGAGCATTAATGTAGTTTTTCCTTTTTTAATAGAAAATCTGGCATTGTCTAGACATACAATTCAGTACTACAATCATGGATGATATTTTTAGATCGTAAAATTTATATTTAGATATAAGAAATAAAGAATAGCAGAGCTAGAACAATTAAATTATATCTTAAAATTTTAAACAGATTTTTTCAGAAGCAATTGAAAGTAGAGAAAAATTCTCTTTTCATTTCAGCGGTAATAAATGGTGCATGTTTTATATTTGTTTGCTTATTTAGATCAGCTTTGCTTAAACTGTTGGGCTTAACCTCTATGGAGGCTTGATAACTCTACTAGGGGAGGGGGGAGAGATAATTGAAAAGTCGAAAACAAACTATTGCTTAAAAATATTATTTATTTCTGAAAGTAAGCAAACAAAATGCATTCTGACATAATAAAAAATAAAATTAACATTTACACTGATATAATACACTTATTAATGTATCAGTATTGCACAATGAGTTTTATAATTGATTGAATAATACTAAGTTAAGAACAAGTTTGATAATTACCAGTGAGACCCTATGGGCTTGTCATATATAAAATTATACACAAAAATTAACGCTTATTTTGATAATTTGTACTGTTTATAAGCAATCCCTTCACTGCCGATTAAAAGTTACGTGATTCGCTCCTCAATGCCTCTATTTTCCACGTAGGAGTGTGAATGTGTTGTTTTGGGGGAGGGGAGGGGAAGATAATGAATAAATAAGAAATACTCTTAAGGCGATATAGTACACTAAAAATCATTAAGCTGACGAAAAAATTTTTATTGGCTTATTTGATACCTCAAATCTTTATAAACATGCCTGCAAAATTTCAAAGCTTTAGATGCATTTTTTATCAAGTTATGAAGCAATATTTGATGCTGGACAGCAACTACAACTCCCACAATTCAGATTATCTGCTAGAAAAGAACTGATAAAAAATTAATTAATTATTTTTCTACCGCTCGTATATGAGACTGACATTATATATGCAGTAACAAATCATTTCAAGAAAGAACTGTACAATTCATGCAAAAATTCTAGTTTGTGAATTGTTTGTTGGGAAGAACAAAAATGGATTTGGTCAAGATTTAAAAGTTAAGCGTGCTTTTTATGATATTATTATGAATGAAATTAAAACTTCAAAACGGATTCTCCCAAAGCACAAATATAAATTTCATTTTGATAACTCGGTTAATTAAAAATCTAATTCGCAAAAAAAATAGGAAAACTCTCCCCTTTTTATACATTTGGTTTTGGTTATATATATATATCCCATGGTGTGTGAAATTCAAAACTTTTATTATTAAAATATTTTAAGATATCGATTTCAACAAATGCATGTATGCAGCTCTTAGATTTTGATATATTTTACCTATAAATTGCTGGTTGATTTTGCTTTCATTCGTGTACAATATTTAACATGCGAAGGCTTTTAGAATCATGGATATAAAAAATAAAGGCATAAACAACTTTTGTACATGTTGTGTATTAGCTCTGAGCATGGAATTAGTTCTGAAGTGTGTGTATTTATAATTTTATAATTATTAAGATGAAGTTTTATGAAATATTTATCTTTCATTCGTTTTTTTTATATATTTATTATGGCAGTATACTGTTTAATTGTTCTACATTTGTGCAATTTCTTATGGTAAGCAGTTTTAAATAAGCTAATTAACATTCAATAAAATTTGATGAATATTATATCATGCTATTCATGGAATGAAAACTTAAAACCCATGTGTCTCCATGTTGAATTTTTGTACATATACTGTTATTCAAAACCCTAAGGCTTTTTTGATAACTGAAGTATGGGTTTGAAATTTTCTGTACATGTTCTGAAATGTATGTTTTGTAAAACTGTGCATGGAATTAGCTGTAACATGTTTAGTACTTTTTCTAAAAAATTTCAAAATCAAAATTAATGTTTTTTTGAGAATTTTTTGAAGTTTAACTAAAAAAAATTAATAAAAAATTAAAGAGCAGCAGCAGAAAAAAACCCATGCACAGTTTTATGTGGTATATTATAAGGTACTTGGAAAAAAAATTTGAAAGAAAAGAGACATATTTAAAAAAGCCTTAGGGATTTAGAAAATGCTTAAAAAAGTTCAAAATATTTAAATTTTACAAACATTTTGAAACAAATTAAAACTTTTTTGCATGGAATTATTATTAAATATGAACCTTTATAAAATACAGTCAAAACCAAATATCAAATATTAAAAATAAAAAAATTGTGAAGATGGTACCATATTGCCTTAAATAAGTAAGCCCTTCGCAAACACTGCCAAGGTCCTTTTATTGCATTTCAAAGTCTTCGGAATAATTTTATGGATAGCAGTGCACAGAAAAGATCAGAAAGACGTATATATACGTCCGGGGAATTTAACGCACCGGCTGATCTAGATGTATATATACATCGGTGGCACTTAAAAGGTCAAAGTCATGTTGTAGCTTTAGCGTCAAGGGATAGTGTTATTGAATTTCTGCATTGTTATTTGTATGGGAGGGGGAGGCGATGAAAATTATGATTGAATATTGGGTCGAAAATATTGAAAGTTTGAAAAGCACTGATTTAGCAAATCAAGAAAACTTTTGGGGTGTCATGTTATGTATGTAAATAAACCAGGAAAGATTATATATTAAAGATCTGGTAACCTTCTTAAAAAATAAATGGATTTTTCTGAAGAAAAAAAATTGAAAGTTGCAAGAAATATTTTTGGTTTATTAACAAAAAAATTTATTGCGAAATGGATTTTCTTCATTTTCCATGACATTTGTAATACATCGTTTATCTTTATGAATGTTTGTCTACTACTTTTTTGTATAACCTGAATGACATGCTTTCTTTGATGAGTAGGAATAAAAATGATTTGATTTAAACCATATATTCCGTGATTCACATTATTTATTTCTAAGTTCAACATTTTCAATCAATCCATTGCTGTAATCATAATTTATATATATATATATATATATATATACATACATATATAATGAGCAAATTGCAGGAAAAAATACTATAAGAAATTTTAGTTATTTTGAATTTAAAACCAATGTAGAGTCCATTGATTTCGTTTTTAGTTCTACGAGATATAATATTACTTCTAGACAAGTTTCAGAACACACAAAATGATTTTGATGCAATAGTTGCTTGTCATTCCTTCTTAATATATTTTTGTGTTAAATTCGATATAAATATTTTTTCCTAATTATAAATGAGAACTTATATTAAAAAATGGCAAACCAAACTTAAGAATTAATTAAACAATTACAAAAAAAGGAAATGAAAAATTTATATGAAATTCTCATTTCCTTTTGTTAACAAAAATACTTTTTTTTTTTCATTTCTTTTTATCAGCAAAAATTTTTCTTAAAAAATGTAATTCGGGAAACAATTATCTTCATTGACAAAGATATCACCCTAGTAAATATTTATTTACTTTTACATCCACCTACTACTTTTTTTGCAATTTACAATTAAAGTTCTTTTTTACAATTTGCACAGTAATTTTTTGATAAGAAAGAGAAATGATTTAATAAAATATTCACAACACATCACTTTCTTGCATATTTTAATCTTAGCAAAGCAAATTATCAAACATTTTTTCCCAATTTCCACGAAAAGACTAATATTTCATCTTCCTAACTAGATCTTTATTGGTTGTACTTTCTATTACTGAAACTGTTTTAAGGAAACACAAATGTGTAGAAAGAAATCGAATAATAAAAGTGTGATTGTTCTTCGAGGGAAAAAAGGTATTCTTTAAAAAAGTTACTGTAAAATTGTGTGCAAAGGTACCAAAAATTGTTTATTACAAATTAATACAAAATTGAATCTGAAATCAAAATTTTATTTTCAAAATTTTTATAATATTACAAAGAACTAATTACAGTCAAAGATAATTTTTTAAATCGTTTTAACTCAATCTGATCATTAGAAATTCATTTCCGTTTGCAATTGTTAACTACATTAATAGAACTAACAGTCACATTCATACGGGCAGCAATCTGGACAATCACTGTTTACAAGACTGCAGGTCGATGGGCAGTAAATCCTACAGATACCATTAGGAGCTGAAAATAAATAAATAAAGGCAATGTCAAAAGAAAAATTAGTATTTTTAAATTCATAATGTATTATGGAAAACATTAACGCTTATGAAAAAGATATGAATAATGAAGAACTGAGGATCAAAATTCGAAACCGAATAAAAATAAAGAGATGAAAAGAATATTAAAAATTTTTACCATTGCATTGACAGGTTGGGCAATTCGGAGGATTTCTTACGATTCTACAAGGTGCTCTGCATTGTATTTGCTGGCAGCCAGCCGCATCAGCTGCAGCATCTAAAAAAGACCCAAATAAGAATCAAAATAAGTAATTGTAATTCAAAGCAGCAAATGACGGCACTTACGTATTATCGCAACAATCGCCAACGCTTAAGATAACTCGCCAAGTTGGAACCCCAATTTCGCATGTGTCGTTTAGTCTGAATTGGAAATCATGTGCTTCATTTCGTATAATGTCGCCAATAGGTTGCGATAATACGTAAGTACCTAAATGACATAGCATAAGAAGAATCAACCGCAGCTTGCTATAAATCGAAAGTGATTATTATATTCGAAAAAATTTTCACAGTTATTTTTTAAGGCGTGTAGTTTATTCGTAGTACAGAGAGAAATACTTCTCATCCGGGATTTTCTTTGTGGTGAAGGTGGGAATTTTTCATTGAAGTCAGGAATTTAGATTCTTGAAAATATTCGATAAAGAAAACAGGGATTGGCAAGGCAATGTGCAATTTATTGCTTGAGAAGGAATGAAAATGGAAGAATAATCATAAGAAGTTAATATATATTTTCTCTGTTCCCATTGTAATGTAAATTGTGTGTGAATATATATACATGCATACACACTCAAAATCCTCAACCATTTGAAAAAGAGGTACGTACATGGAGTTATTTTAAAAGTATGAGAGAAATTCTATTAATATATATGAAACATTCTTCATATGATGCCGAGAGGGGTGTTTTTAAGTTTCATAAATATAAAATAAAATATAGTGTTAAAACTTTAAAATTGAAAATTAAAAAAAATTTTATTGATGCATTCTGTTAAGAATTATGCTTAGTTATATGCCACAAAAATGTGCCCTTTTTTGGAACATTGTGGGGAAGAAAATTGACCGCTTAAGGGGTTAATTTAATTTTCAAATATTTCCAATATTTGATGTTTTACCTTCTCGCATTCACATTTTTAATTTTCAGAATTGAAAAAATAAACTTAATTACATTGAGTCATTTTCCTCTAAATCTATGCCGGAATATTTTTTGATGTATTAAAATAGTATAACTTGTGTGTATATGTTTTTTTTTTATTTTAGCTAGATTTTGAGAAGTACTCTCAGTGATGAAGAGAACAGTGTAAAAAGCAATATCATTGAGAATTTTTTCTGAAATAATAAATAAAGTCATATTTAAAAATGAGAACAAAAATTTAAAAAATCAAATGTAGGTCTTTATTTACACCTTGAATATCTTCTAATTTACTTAGAGAAAAAATATATTTCGAAACTGAGAATTTTAGATGACAGAGGAAAAGAATAATGCTCATGAAACATTTTATATCAATTATAGTTTTTATCGTGTTCTCCTATCGCTCAATTCAGTATTAAAGTACTTTGACATCATATAATTGCAGAACATATCATAGTTTTGGGGACAGTGTACAATATGAACTAAAATCAAACACGAAACCAATCACAAATTAAATAATCAAATTCCTTTTTTAAAATTTAATTTTTTGAACTTTAAAAAAAGTTTTTGTAGTTTCTTTATACAGGAAAACAATAACTCAGTCCATTTTTTCTTCATAAAAATAAAGAGAAATAATTAAAAATGCATAAGGAATCAAACCTAATAAAGAAATTTAAAGATGCCATGTTATCAATTTTGAATTATAAAAGTATCCAATTTAACGGGTCAAAACTTATCAGAATGTTTATAAATTTTGTACTGAAAATAAATTTTTATTTAGGTCAACATATATTCAACTTTTTCATATTAGTTTCAATAAAAAAAAAGTAATTGCTATTTAATTCGATTTTATTATACTTATGAAAATGCTGATATTTGTTAATATATTTCTCTTTAAAATAGGTTTTAAATATTAATAAATAATAGAAAACATGGAACTTTATTCAAAACGATTAACATTACCAAAAATCATACCAGGGATTAAGTGAAACAGTGGTTGAGTGATACCACGCCACAGGTCCGGGGCTCAAACCCCAGGTCAACTCAGGCTTTCATCCCTTCAGTGGGTTGATAAATGAGTACCAAGCTTGATTGGGAATTAAACACTGGAAGTTTCACTGACTGACCACCTGACCAGAACATCTGGCCAAGAACCTCAGTGTCCAAGGTCAAGAAAACTGAAATATGCACAGTAGACCTTGGTCCCTTGTAAGCTACTGCACAACTGAGTTTTTGCTTAGATAAAGTGAGGATCTATTAACGTCGCACTTAAGGCAACATAAGAGCTATTGGTGATGAACCTCTTAATTTTGAACCACCGTTAAGTGACGAGGACAACACTTAAGTTGGGACCCCACTCTTCTTACTTCCACATCATGCTATCGTGGGGATATTGAGCCATGCCAGATTTAACAATCTTCAGGATCTCTGCGCATTATACCAGAGAAAAGGAATATCACTTACCATTCAACTCTACTAAAGCTCCCAAAATCACCAAAGCAAGCACAAAGAATTTCATGGTTGTAAATGATACAAATTCAAAATACTGAATAGTATTCGATCTGGGCTGTACTGTGTATTTATATTCTTCAACTCCACCCCTTTCGAAGTGATTTCATTTGTATGGAATAAGTATTTCATTACTTTAGCATTACAATTATCACGATTCTCATGCAGACCTTTTTTTGTACTATAGGCTTAAAATAAGTCTCTAAAGGGGATTTATCTTATAGATTTTATCCGCTGATTTCTTCACGTTTAAATATTAAATCTTCGACAGCTGTAGGAAATCATAGTGAGGAAATTATTCAATATTGGGTTTTTTAAAATATATGAATAAATTTTTCACTACAAAGATATTTCTCTTTTTTAATCATTAGAGTTTTTACAAATGTAATCATTTAGTTATTGTAATTATTTCAAATTTAAATCAATTTTTTTTGAGAATCAAAGATACGCTAGGACAAAGAAAACTTTATTCTGAAAGGGAGATAACTGTCAAATATTTTTAAAAAAATAATGTAACATGCTAAAAAAATATAAACGCTGATAGCTAATAACACTAATAACACACGCAAAAAAATTACATTCTCTTGTATATTAAATTAAATTAAAATGCAGAGTTTACAAACCGTGGGATGCGCTAAGGGAGTATGACAATCCCGCTGGCATATTGTAAAATCGAAAATAAAATAGTTAAAATACTTATAATTTCACTGAAATGAAGCAAAACAAAATATATTCTGACATAAAAAAATAATAAAATACATATTTACACTGATATAATTATAAATGCATCAGTACTGCATAATGTATTTGATAATTTATCAATACAAAATTAAAAACAAATTTTAATAATTAATATATATACACAATTTAATACTTATCTTGATAATTTTTATGGTTTATGATTAAAGTCACGCACACACATATTGTAACTTTACTTCAAAGTGCATTATTATTGTATTCAATACACTATTATTGTATGGGGGGAAGGGCAAAGAAAATAATGTTTGAAAATTGGGTCGCAAATATTAAAAGTTTAAGCACTGACCGAACAGTTTTTAAAGAATAAAACATTTATAATATTGCAAGTTTTTTTCTTTTAATTATTTCCAATATTATGTAACTAATCGTGTTCATTTTTATTTTTTCAGTTTTTTATTAGTTTACATCTGTTAACAAACTAAAAAATTATACCTGATTGTATGTATTTTACATGTACAAATAGGTCATCCTCCTTTCTCATTTGGAATGAAATGGCATGGAGAAAGGTATGTTGTGTAGCTCCTGTATCCTCAACATTATAATCTGACAAACATAAAATATTTTAATCTATTATTATGAATTCGTTTTACAAGTATTTGAAAAATAATAGCATATGAAAGTTGTAGAACTGTTATGATTAGAATAGTCATGCTAAAAAATCCACTTTTGTTGGTGACTGCAATTGAGCCCGTATGGGATATCATTGAACGACAACTCTAGCATCATCCATAGCCAGCACTGACCGTCCCAGTATTGACATAACAAGTACAAAAAGCATGGAACTCCACACCACGAAGTGACATTCGACAACTATATGACACACCACAATACATGCAAGTTTGCAGGCTTGCATCCAAAGTTGCACCCGTTATAATGGGTCGGCACCACATTAATTCAATGGAATTTTACATTTTAAATGCATTTTCTTCAGCTTAAATTAACCTGTGATCTTGAAAGTTTCATCAATTAAATATGGTAACTAGACAACTGCACTGTAGACTAATTTTTTCTTGGTGATGGGATTTTTTTTCCTTCAGGATATATGTAATGTTAATGGCATTATTTTAAAAGCGGATATTACTGCTATTAGTTAATGTAGGTATTTTTCATTTTGCAACAGGTTTTATTTGATTGAATTAATTTGTTAATAAAATTTCACTCGATTTAAGATAGATATTAGGCGTTTTAAAAACACAAAATACTGAAATAAAGGTTTGCTACATTTTCCCTTTTAAGTAGGAAGATTGTAAAAATACAAAGTACAGAGCTACGAGAGAGTTTCAAAGCTCTAGATAAGGTTTTTTCTGGAAATTGTATATATATATATATATATGGCATTTGTTCAATCGGTACAAGCATTGAGAATCCAATGTTGAAGTTGTGCAAATGCTTCAACACTGATTGCTGCATCTCTGCACCGATTCTGAAATATTGACCTTCCAAGTGTTACTTCAAAGGTCCGAAGAGATGGATATCACTTGGTGCAAGATCGGCACGATGAACATTATTGGTCTCCATCTGCGCATTCTTCCATCTGCGGAGAACATTCTTGGTCTCCCTGCTCTTTCTTCAATCCTCCTATGTTCTCTGCCTTTGTCAAACTCCGTGCGTCAAAACCATGTTCGTTTTTTGTAACACATACCGTACACTTCCACCAACTGTAGTTAAATTTCAGCAGGTGAATTTTTCTCTAAGGGGGTCCGGCACGTCTATAGGAGTCCATGTTAAATTGCGTAAGTTTATGTACCTTTTCTCAGAAACTACTTACTTGTATTGGATAAAATTTTTACAGTAGGTTATATATACTATAAATAAAACTTTAATGAAGGGTTTTGTCTTAAGTAATTACGATTTTTTTAAAAGTGCGCAATTTTTTTTCTCTAAAACTTAGTTTAAAAAAGCCTTATCTAAAAATGTTTGCCAGATATATCTAATTCCCTCCATTAAAATGTGTAAACATGTCAAAAGTATGCTCACTGAAAATTTGAAGATTATATAATTATTAGTTTCTTAGAAAAATTTACATAAAGTGAAAAATATTACATTTTGAGAAAACAGGCTTTAAAGTAAAAATTTCTAATTTTTGAGCATTTACTTTTCTTAGTACTTTCCAAAAGCATATGAAGCATTTTCTTTACCCTCTGCTCCAGCAAAAGACTCTTCTAACTTTCTTTTTTTCCCATTAATTTTAACAATTTAGCCTTTTTTTTTTGGATTTCAAGATGCTTTAATTGAGCTACACAAATCCTACATGTACCTAATTTTTTGAAGTATATCCACAGTTATAACTTGGTTCAGAATCACAATGTTTTAAGATCATTAATTTTGTTACATGACTCGTATTGAAATTCTCAGTGGCCATATTTACCCTGATTTTAGAGTTTTTAATTCTACAAATGTAAATTTTGGAATCACTGACCATATTATATTACTAACTGACTCATTTGGGCTCTGAGTTTTTCCATGTAACCATATAAACATTTTCTTAATAACATAAGATTACTAACAATTGGTTTCATTTGATTTATTATGGTATATAGCACGTGTGAATGTATTTATGATCATAGTGCCTTTTGCTACATTCAGCTTTTGCTTTTTGAAACTAGCACCATAAATTTTTACCCTCAGGACACAGTCCATGTTGAGGGCTGTCGTTTGAAAACAGAAGATGATAGTAAACAACCCAAAGAGCATTTTTCATACTGTGTAGGTAAAATATCGGTGAGTCAGTTACGACCACTTAGGCTTTTTCCATCATTTTCTTTTTTCTCTGTTTTTGCTTTTAAGATCCAAAAGACGTGTACCCATACACATTTGGATATGCCCAATACACTGTAAATTTTCCACTTGAACATCATACGTATTTGAGCTCATCAGAAAGTTTTGCAACGGGAAATATAGGTGATCCTAGCATAGCTCATTCAATGAGCGTCAAAAAATAGCTTCGTTTAAAAAATAAATAAAAATACTTATAACTATCGTACTTCATCATGCCATATATCATTTTAAGCAGAAATATTTGAACTTTTTTAAAATATAAAAAAAGTGAAAATCGATAAATTTTCAACATTTTATGTGCCGGACTTCAGCGCAAAAATGGTAACCAGCTCCATCCACCGGCACTGTTTGAAAGATGTGATTGTCTTAGTTTTATCTTTAGAAATTTTTATTCATATGGATAATATGAACATCGGTTAGAGCTCTTGTTTCCTTACTTTTTGAAACCCCCCACGTAAAAAGCCCTCGTGTTGCTAATCAGTGCGACGTTAATATTCTCTCACTCTCACTCACCCCCCACGTAAAATTCTTCCTAGAGTCAATGCAAACTGAAAATGATATTACTGAAATAATAATTATGAATAAAGCAAGGAAGAAAATAAAAATACTATATACTACTGCAGTTGCAAAATGAGCATGGATTATCCGCAGTGTTCAATTTACAGGGTTTTTACTCGGTCCAGGAGGATCAATAGCTTTGTAACCATTGAAGGTTAAATCCTTCTAAGAGAAAAAAAAGTTTATTAAAAATACTTGACACAAAACAAAAGCAAACTAAAACTAAAAGAGTTTTTTAATATTTAATGCAATAATATACTAATTTATTTCAGAAATTTTATTCAAAATGTATACCAGAGCCTCAATTAATACTATACACACACTCTATGACAGTTCCTTCTTCCGTTATTCTAATTCTGGTACTTTTAAATTTGTTCAAAAAAAAAACATTAATACTGATGAAAAATTACAGAAATCAAAATTGATTGCATCAATTTAGAATTCTGGATTTTAAACTTTTACAGCGTCTAATTTTTTATTTTGAAAAAAGCAGTCTTCTCTTGCGTCTGAAACGAGTACTTTTTCTTACAATCTATAATATATATATGTATGCTTTACTATACTATGCATTATTTTGTAACTGCCCTTAAGGTATCCGATTACTTGCGACAACTTTTCTAAAAAAATGGAGATATGGGGATTTTTTTGTTGTCTTTAGAATTGTTTAGTACATTTGAAAAAAAATATGCTAAAATTAAGAAGAGGAAAATAAATTATTATTACTTAAATGGAAAAAAAATTGTTAAAAATTTACATCTATACAAAAAATATCATAAACTCCGCCCTTTCTGTACCAAAAGTTTATGAACACATTTTCAATCTTTGAATTATCTTACTTATTATCTTCTACAATTTCTTTCAATTATCTTATTATCTCATTTATCTTTCATGTATCTTACAAGAATTTCTCTCGTGCTTACAGATAAACTTTTTACGTACCTTTTTTTGAAACAGTTGAGCATTTTGTGCGTGTGCGCATATATATATGCACACACAATTTGAAGCATGGTGTAATACTAAGTCTTACATTGCAATGGGACAAAGATAATAACGGCGTTTTTGGATTATTCCTTTCATTCTCTTTTCTTCTCGAGCAACAAATTGAACTTCGCCTTGCCAATTCCTTGTTCTTTATCGAATATTTTCAAGAATTTAAATTCCCCTACGAAGAAAATCCCCTATAAGAAGTATTTTAGTTCCATGGATAAACGGCATCTCTTAAAAACACACACACACACACTAGCACTAATAATCTCACTATAAGAATTAAAAATATGTGTAAATAAATGATAGAAAGAAGAAACTATCAATGCCTGTACAGCGTGCGGGCAAACCGGTTGTGGCCAGCTTTTGGTAACCCGTACGGTGTACAGATAAATCAGTTAAATGGTTAATATTAATCTTTTGAACTATGTTAGCTTGACTTTCATAATGTTAACATTTAGTATTTAATTTTTATTTAAAGATGATTTATGGATGTATTTGTATACACTTTTTCATTAATGACGTTTGTTACGCTTTTTCATTCAGGTGGAATAATGCTATTGTCTTTGAACGAAATTAAGCTCCCCTGATAGTTGAGTGGTCTTGGTAACGAACCTGTGGTCGGCGCTGTTTCTGTCGAGTCATGGATTCAAGCTCTGGTGTCATTATTTCTCGTAGAGGTACTAATGCTTGTTAAATAAGTGGAGATTCCAGGTCTCACGTTAGTGTAGTTTGGAGAGTGAGGTGTTAGCTCTAAGGAATAATAATTATATTCTATTATTTTATTTAATTCTGTCCTATTATGTTTACTCTAGAGCAGTGGTCTACTAACTGTGTTCCACGGAACGATGGGGTTCCACAAGGCATACCCATGGATTCCTCGAGTCACAATAAAAAAACCGAGAACAAATAAATATGTATTCGAAATGGATTCAAGTTCTCCATGAAGTTTGTATAGTTACAAGTATCTAAAGCTCACACTATTAATTAAAATTTTAAAAAAATTATTATTTAATAACTTTATTTTGCAATACTTTTTAAACTTTTATTATAATATAAGAAAAAATATTAAAACGTTTTATATTAATTATATACTTTCTTCTAGATTGTGTGAATATTCTATTGTTTACTCTCTCGGGATCCACGAGATAATTTTTACTCGTTAGTTAGCACAATGTCATGCAAAACTAAATAGTTTTCTAACAGTAAATGAACCTTTTTTCATTCGTGGAAAACAACATCTGTAATGAAGGAAAGGGAACAACATATCAACAGAGTTGATGTTAAAATCTTAATTTAAGCAAGAGCAGCTTCTAAATTTTAGGTTGCAGATTAATGCAAAATACACACGGGATTTCTCACACAGTTAAAAATATTTTAATGCCATTCGGAGCATTGTGTTTAAGTGAAATATGTTTCTCAACGAGGCTACAAAAACAAAGTATAAAAACCAATTAAACTCAGATTAAATTTTGTAATGCAATTGCAATTAGTTTTAATAGATCTATATAGTCTTCGACAGCTTGTGTAAAAAATGCTTGCATATATCCCAGTTACTAAATATAATGCTTGGGTAGGTAACACTTGAATCACGATATTAATAAGTGTATTATTAATAAGTAAATTATATTAACAAAGTTAGATTAGAATTTTTCCCGGCCCATGTCGGTGGAAAAATCAACAGCGGCCATATCGTATGAAAAAACGGTATGTAAAATATCCTTAGAGTGTCTGTTTGGCTTGGATGCTCTCGGCAAAATCGAATCCTAGTACAGGTTCGCATCGTCAAGAGCTCAGTTGTCTCCCTCTGGGGAGTAAACTGGGCGTCAAAGTTACTTGCGGTAATTAGTATCGCCTATACGGTGCCGCGCTTTAAAGTGATACCAGCTCCTGGGGAATGTACTAGGTCTGCAAAGGTTAACATACTAATGTGCAGCCCGATTGGGGGAAAAAACGAGAATTTTTTAATAATAATAAATACAATATTTTTTTTTATAATTGCCTTTACAAAATGTGCCTATAACATGTTGATCAATTCTAAATATTATTTTGAGATATGTTCTTTGAAGTATGCGTATGGAATGGGGTTCTACGAAAACACTTTCTAGTTCTAGGGGTTCCACGAAAGCACCTTCAAGTTCTAGAGATTTCATGAGATTAAAAAGTTTGAAGATCTCTGCTCTAGAGTCAAAAAGTTCCCGTAATGGTGCCCTACATTCACGCAGGTGTTCGTTGGAGGGAAAATATCTGCTTCGGAGGTTGGCAGCACTAAAGGCCTTATCACACGTACGCGTTAGGAGCAATTTTTGGTCCAATTCGTGCAATTTTTACTCCGTTGCAACAGCAACGGCTTTCGAACAAATTTTTGCGAGTGAGCTCAAAAAGTTGCTCCAAATCAAAGTTGCTTGAAATTCCAGCCAATGGGATCCTTCGACGCCCTACGTTATAAACAAGATGGCGGTAACAACGGTAGCTTCGCATCAGATATGGCGTCTAATATTTTAATGGTGTACAATAGTTTAACGGCGTATAATATTTTAAACAGGATGGAGCTCCATTTCTGTTTACGCCCATCAACAAAGCGTGAGCGAAATAAAAGAAATAATACTGGATGGTCGTTTTTGAAGCAGAAAAATTGGCGAGTTATGTTTCAATGTGGAGAAAAAGCGTGGCTGACGTCAGAGCATGAGGTTTTGTTTACGGCAACCCTTCACCCTTAGATTGGGCTAAAAGTTGCGCCAAAAAATTGTGCGAAAAATGTACCTGTGATACGGCCTTGATAAGGAAAACACACAGTCATCTGGAATTCATTTCCTATACTGTTGGCGTTAGCTGCAGATCATTTTTGACAAAGCGAATTTATCATTCGTCGGATTTTGCAATGGAGCAGCATGCAAGCATCAAATTCTGTATTTGTTTGAGAAATCATCTGAGACACTCGAGATGCTGAAGAAGGCGCACGAAGCACCAGAGGAATGTTACCTGTCCCCATGGCTGGAAAATAAATTAAAGGGACATCGTTTTGTGTATTCAGAAGAAATGATCCAAATTGCGACGAAACAACTGCAGAACCTCTAAAAAGTGGATTCCAGGAATATTTTGAGCAATTATGCGAACGCTGAAACAAGTGTGGGGATTCAGACGAATGAATAGCTCTTTAAATAGTCAATAACAAGGGTGGGCAGACTTTTCCCGGGTACGGGCTACTTCTAATGTTTCTAAGGTATTGCGGTCCACCCAGTGACGTAGGTGTGGTCATTCTGTATTAAAATTGTATGTTTTCTTTTTTTAACATTTGTTTTCGACATTGTACGCTTCTATTAAAATATGACAATAGTATTTTTACTACAAAAACTCAAGTAACACAAGATTGTCAAATAGAATGCTTGGACAAATATGAGCGACTGCTAGACCATGGAGGTATTCAATGCAGTGAGCAGAGAAGATACGTGAATCAATGAATCTGAAACCAACGTATGTACTTAATTTATTCACTACAGAGTCCGTGGGACATAACATTAACACAAGAACCCAATCCCGAAAAAGCGCGGGAAGAGTTGATCATCAACATTTATTCTCACCTTCAGGCGACGAGTTGGGAATGTTTCCCCTACAGTGGCAGTGAATGTGTTAAGGGTCATTGTTTGCTGCCAATGAAGGTACATGTGTCGTCTACACATTTATCGAATCATTTGCTCAAGTAAACACAGTCGCATCGATTGTCAAAAGACGATTTTAAAATCCAGCTGGCATCAGTGTTCCATAAGTAGGTTTCTTTTAGTAAGCGTGTCTTGGTTTTAGTAAAGGTGGTCACCCCCAAAATTTCTTGGTATTACACCGGTCGCTCGCGATCGACTTAATGCCCATCCCAGATCAATAATATTAAGTTATTTTTTGATAATTTTTAATTGACCTATTCCGAGCACTTTGCGATCGTACCTTGTATGTAATAATCGTCTAAAATAAATATGTTTATAGTATTTAACTAAAGAAAGTTTATACAGAATATATTACTACCTAAGTTTTTTACATCTTTTTTGTTTTATAAATGCTTGGGCGACATGGGAACAGAATTATCTTGCTATAAGTATTTTATGTGATAAAAAAAATAAAGAGCAAAATGAATATCTTTTTCTTTCTTTCTTTCCTTTGTTCTTTAATCCTTGACAGATGATATTAGTATTATCTCTCTTGTATCAGCCTATTTTTAGGTGCGACTGAATAAACGTTCCTAATAAATAGCCTACGAATCGTTAAAGCATTGATTAAATAAAAAAAAAAATCTAGTTTCACCCAGAGAATATTAAGACATATTTTACTTAGCAAATAAATGTATATTTGAGAAGGGCAACTAATACGTACCTAACAAGTATTTAAACAGCTGTTATCAAAAGCACGTGGTGATTAGATAACAAAAAGTTATATGGGTATACATTTTGATTAAAACAGTGGAAGAATTCTAATATCTCATGTCATAACATTTTTTTCTCCGTATTAGTACGCAGCTAGGATTTTTTTTTCCTTATTTACTTTCACGTTTTCAAAATCTAATCCTGTAATTCTTCAATAGTTGCACGTAATTACTCATATATATAAATAGATGTTTGTATATATGAAATCGCTTCACTCCAACACCGTTCAATCGATCACTATGAGAATTGGCCTGTATATGTATTTTTTGTGGAGAAGGTTTTTGAGCTATCCTCTTAGTTGAAACACCCCACCAAGGTGTCGCTACAGCATAAAAACTTCTGTACCATTAAATCAATCGCTAAGTTCCAACATGGTCGCCAAAAATGATGCCAACTTGACTCTATCACCAACATTTCACCATACTTCCATTGAATCGCCATTACAATGTAAGGAACGGCGTTGCTTGCGAATATTACAATTTTAGCACACAATAAATACAACAGAAAGTAATATTAACGTATTACACATCCAGATATAAATTATTTACACTGTTTTAAGCATTCATTACACAAAATTCGTAACAATGCGTTACTTTTGGTGAGCAGAGATTAGCTTAGGAAGGTGTTTCAAAAATCGACCCACAAGAGAGTTCTGGGGCATTATAAACAAACAAAAAAACTTTTTATCAGCTATTAGATCTACAGACTTAAAGTTTAACAAATATTTTTTTTTTCTGTTCAGCTGAGATACGCAAAAAGTTTTTTTTTGTTTGTTTGTTTTGTTAAATTTGCAATTCAGTAAAATTTTAACTCATTAAAAACTTCTTTATCCTTCAATTTGTATTGTTTAATTTTTCAACTCCCCCGTGCGAAGAACGGGTTTTCTAGCTAGTATAAATCAAAATTAAAAGCATTTAGTTGTACTAATATATTAATTACATATGATTAACTTGTAAATTGAGATTTTTAAAGATTTTTTTTTATCATACACATATTTTGCATTAAAGTTGTAAAAATAAATTATATATATATGTTACCGTTAAAGTGTATTATTCAGTTATTTCATACAATAACTAGGTATTACATGAAATACCTAGACAAGTCAGTTAAAATTTATAATAGAGGAAAAATTTCATACTTTACCTAGTTATTCTATGAAACAACTAGGTATTTTATGAAACAACTAAGGATAGACCGTTAAAGTGAAAAATAAACAATTTCAAAGTTATTTTATAAATTAATTGATCATAAATAGTTAAAATCTCGAAAAATACATTTTATCCCTTTTGCGGACGAATAATTGATTAATAATCAGGGAAAACAGATGATTTATTATTGCTCATATTGCGAAGTTAACAATAAGGGGAAAAAAGAATATGTT
Organism: Trichonephila clavata; assembly: GCA_019973975.1. Classification (NCBI taxonomy): domain Eukaryota; kingdom Metazoa; phylum Arthropoda; class Arachnida; order Araneae; family Nephilidae; genus Trichonephila; species Trichonephila clavata. The sequence goes on along the minus strand of BMAO01020848.1, from coordinate 13,345 downwards.
GCAAAAATAAATTATATTTAAATATCATCAACAAAAATACATGCTCGGAAGGAAAACTGTTGCTGCATAAAAACATTGTGCAATTTTTTTTAAACAATGTAAGAGAAAATTAATTTAAATTTTATGAGATATACCTTTATTTTATTTTTAATTATTTATTAGAACAAGGATTGCTGTAATGACACTTTGAATTGCACTGGTTATTAGTTTTGAAACAACTTTAAGCTTTGATTTTTGAACTTTTTACTATTACGCATTTTTTTTACAGAAGCACTTTTTAAATTCTAGTGCAGTACCGCAATTTTGAGTTGTTGCAACAGATCGAAGCATTGTGTCAATATTTAGAACTTCTTCTATGGAAATTAATTCTCTCTGGCATATATTAAACTGATATCTAGAGGATAATTGTTTTTTTTTCGGCCATTTCTAGTTCCAAATCGGAAAAATCCTTCCCAAAGCAGCTAGAACCGGTTCAGAAAACTTTCGAGTGCCATACTTTATATTTTAACGATCAAATAATCGTTATTCTATAGAATACCTAGTTAAATCGTAGAATTCGATAATTTTATATACTTTAACTGACTTGTCTAGTTATTTAATGAAATATCTAGTTATTCTATGACATAACGGATTTCACACTTTAAAGGTAATTTATATATATATATATATATATATATATACAATTTGGACAAGCTAAACTAAGTAATAAAACTTATTTATCAATTTTGGTTGAAGTTTGTTTTTTTAAGCTAGTCGGAAAAGCTAGCTGATCGTGCATCACAAAAAGAAGCAGCAAGTAACTGGAAATTTATTACTTAAAGACGATATAAATCAACCCAACATTAGTTATAAAAGTCTGCTCTTTCTCGTAATAGCATGAAAGTATACAAAATTATTACTCTGCTAGACGCACGTGCTGTAAAATCACTTTACTACCAAGTTTTTCTTTCTTTTTGTCTGCAACTTGCCTTCTTCCAAAAGATACTGTTTGGATTTGTAATCCGCAGCTGCTTACATAACATGAAAGGTGAATAATGCATGAAAGAATAATTTTTTCTTATCCTCTATTTCATCGCTTTCAAGGAGAACACTTACCAGGAAGCCCTACAAGGAAAGTTTCCTGGTGGTAAATTAGGAAAGTTCTTTTAGTTTGGGTTGCGGACACGATTTGTATACATTGGATCTCGAATAGAATTTCACCTGTATAAAGTGGCATCTTTCCTGTAATGCTCAAGAATTTTTTATGAGTCATGTGTAACTTTATTCGGAAATTTTTATACTTCCTTCACCTGTTGCATTGTTGGCTTTCGAGTTTAGAATTAGTCATTTTCGTTATTGCGTGTTATGTAAAGTAACACAGATGTGCAATTTTTTTCGCATATATAATGCATATATAACAGCGTTTCTCAAACTGTGGGGCGTGCCCCCTAGGGGGGCGCAAGCGTATTGAAAAGTCGAAAACAAAATATTATTTAAAAAAACTATTAATTTACGGAAAGTAAGCAAACAAAATTCATTCTGACATAATAAAAAATAAAATTAACATTTACACTGCTATAATACACTTATAAATGCATCAGTATTGCCAAATGTATTTTATAATTAATTTAATAATACCAAGTTAAGAACAAGTTTGATAATTACCAGTGAGACCCCATGGGCTTGTCATATATAAAATTATACACAAAAATTAACGCTTATTTTGATAATTTGTACGGTTTATATATAATCCCTTCACTGCCGATTACAAGTTATGCGATTCGCTCCTCAATGCCTCTATTTTCCACGTAGGAGTGCGAATGTGCTGTATGGGGGGGGGGAGAAAATGAATAAATAAGAAATCCTCTGATATAAGTAAACCCTTCGCTAATGGTGCGAATGTCCTTTTACTGCATTCCAAAGCCTTCGGAATAATTTTATGGATAGCAGTGCACAGAAAAGATCATATTTCGGAAAGACGTATATATATATATCGGGGAATTTAGCGCACCGGTTGAGCGAGACGTATGTGTACACCAGTGGCACTTAAGTGGTTAAAGTCGTATTGTAATTTTAGCATCAAAGTATAGTATTATTGAATTTCTACATTGTTGTTTGTATGGAAGGGGGTGGGCGATGAAAATTATGATTGAATATTGGGTCGTAAATATTGTAAGTTTGAGAAGCACTGATATATAACGCATATTTTCCATTTTGTAGCGTGAAATATATCTTGAAGAGATGTGAATGTTAGATTACATGCTTAGATATTTAGAGAGAGGATGAGAAAGGGAATGAAAAAAGAATCTGGAAAGGAGAAACCTCTTCGAGTAAGCTTATTATTAAAATATATACCAAGCTTTATATTTCCGAATCAGAATTTTTGGAGCCTAGTTTTTTTTATTGAAATCTCGTTTGCACTATTTGTTGTAGTCTCCCACTACCCCTTTGCATATTATCTATGTTAGGATATGTAGGATTCATAATTAATGACTACTCAAATAATAAATCACTTATTTATTTTATTTCTTTAAGATAGAAATTCACAATTAATAATCAACTTTAAGAACAATAAATTATCATGGAGTATTATCAGAATTCAATTATGGACGACGGAATACTAACTGATATCACGAGGGGAATAACACGTACAATCAAACTACACATTTAAATCTAAATTACAAATATTACAGACCTGAAATCTTCTTCAGAAGGAACTTGGAAACTAGTAGAATTTATGAAGTGGCTATAATCTAGGATATCTTCAATAACTTCTGAACCGCCTTAATGAATCTTTTTCAATAATCTTCTTTCCTCTATCAAATTTCACTTCATTAAACTAAACGCTTAAAAACACCTTCTTAGGCAACCACGTAGTTTACTTTTCAATCCCAAACACGGAGTTCTACTCTATCAAACCGCTTAGTCATCCTCTTCTCTTCATTTCATTTTCTTTATATCTCTTCGAACTCGCTAACCGAAACTATATTATTTGCATAAGTCACACTTTAAGCTCTCAGTGATTGTCAAAATAAATAAATTAAAGTTTATAAGAGAAGGTTAGTGAAACGCGTAAGCACCCGTCACATATTTGTCTTACAATGTCCTAAAATTACTTATTTCGTCGATATATTTTGGTTGTATTTCAACCGAAAATAATTGTATTGGAAATAATAAAATTCTAATTTTCTTATATTCTAATTATTTTCTTATTATTTAAATTAGAGATGTTTTGTCAATTAAAATATCTTCATCCCTAATGTGTTTCTGGTTTCATTAAGGAGACAGAGTACGATTTAATTAACATTCGGTCTCAAATTCAAATAATCTCTTATAAACCTAAATTACTCTTTAAAATTCTTATAAAATTTGAGAGCTCTACTTTAAAAAAATTATCCAGCATAAGCATAGATTTGCGATAAATTATTAATTTTCGGACTTCTAAGTAAGAAATCTTTTCATTAAATTTTATTTCTCTCTCTCTCTCTCTCTAAGATTTCCTTTTCTGTCTTTCATTTTGAACTAGCCTTTAGATTTAATGGATAAGGGAGTAAAAAAGTAACACATTTCGGCTTCAAACTGCAATCCGTGGAAGTATGCTCAACAAATGCACATCTGAAGTGCGTTAATTACCTGCAGCTGAATATTTGGAAGTGTCCAAATCTCGGACACTTGTAGAAGCGCAGAAGACTCAAAACATATTGTATGCCCTTATGTTCTGACACATGTATTTGACAGCTTAAGCATTCAGTGTTAAATGCTTTTGGTATATTTGGACTATATATTGCAGGTTAAAGTCAAATATTTTGTTGGTAAAAGTACTGAGTGTTTTTATTGTAATCTTTCTGATCTAACTTACACCTTAAAGAGAAGATCCTCCGAAAATCTTGAGAAAATACTTCGAGATGACTCCGAAGGATGGTTCCTAAATTGCATTATAACACGAATTAATAAATTAGTAACAGGAAACTTTAGAACAGATTTTTCCGACAAAAAGAAATTGGAGTGTTAGACAGATTTAGTTTCGATAGTAAATCGCCTGAACGCAAATTTTTCACAGATTTTGATTCGCCAGCTATTCCATGAAGGGCTTTGTTAATAGAAAATAAAGATTTCTTGGACATTTCATTGAAAGGTAGACAATTTATGAAAATCGTGAATTCTGTGCAATTTGATCAATGTTGAAAGTTTTTGGGCAAACTATATATATAATGCCCTTACCCCATTACTAATTTGATGGATCCATATGAGAGATAAGGTATTCATTCTGGCGGATCTCTTCCCACCATAAATTTCGACAAGGGAGGCAGTGTGCCCTTCAACTGGCAATAACTATGCCCGGCATTTACCTAGAGGTCATCTACCGTAGCATCAGGGCGAGGAACCGACGGGAAAACCCAAGACACCCCTTATCTGTAGGGCTGGTCCTGCAGAAATGTCTGGATATTCCGAAAAAACTTTTCAGAGATTTATCACCAGCCTACTGACAAAAGTGAGTTCCCGCCTGCCACCAGTCTACGGAGATATACATGGATCAAAGGTCAGCGCAAAAGGCACCCCCTACCCTCAAGACATCATTTTCCTCTTCACAACACGCCGCGTATGGCAAACATGCGGATTGGGAAGAGAACAGTATCAGTAAGACAAGATGAGAAAATTATCTGACAAAATTTTTAAAAAAAACAGTTACATAACAAGAAAAAAAAAATTGTTTGTTGTGCTTATGACGACATGATCGAAATGAAAACTTCTAGTTTTTTCTGGGCAAGAGAATCCAATTGTTCGGATGTATTACGTTTTCTTTTAGGACATTTTCGCATACGAGCGTTAAGTAGTTCTCTTCTTCGTGCCCATTCATCGGTGAATTTGTTTATTTCATTCATTTTCTGTAAAAGGCAATGTTTAAATAATTATGCATTTTTTTTATATACGAGTATATACGATTCAAATGTCAATTAGTCTAATCATTTAAAAATATTTATGTGTAAATTTCTTATGTAGATTATATTTATATAATATATATGTTTTTATGGTACTTAGGCGACAATGTCAACGTTCAAGATAACTCGTCAAATTGGTCACCCTGATTTCCCATGTGTCGTACGCGCTGAATTGATAATTATGTGCTTCCTTTCATATAATATCGCCAATACCGTTGCGATACTACATAAGTACCGTTTATATAATTTATATAAAGCCGGAAACTATATAAGGCTAGGAAGACATGCATTGAGAGCCATTTTTTTTTCTTTTCTGAAAATCTCTAAACAAAAAAAAAGGAGAGGGTTCGTACTTTTTCACAATCAATGCTTTTATTTTTTCGAAATCTCTTTGTTTTCATTATTAAATAAACCATAATACTGACAACTTTCTCACCATTTAACTTCATTAAAATTTCAGATTTTATAATTTTTTTGGCACATTTTTGTGCTTAAATGCTCTTTCTACTAAAAAAAATTTTTTTTTTAAAAATGGATCTCGTTTTGTTACTTTTTTCCTTCCATCTCCTACATAAGAATAATTTTTTTATCGCTTGCTTTTCTGTCGTTCACTCGCTAGAGTTGAGTGGAAGTGTATGACAGTAATATTTAAATTTAGAAAATAAGGTTTCATGGAAAAATATGTGAAAGAAATTTTTACTTTAAAAAAAGCATCTAAAAAGTTTTCAATTCAAAACTATATGCGTGTTGCCAACCCGAGCACAATTTCCGGCTGGAGCCGAATGACCGTAACGATCCCGAACCTCACGCTTCATTAAGTTTCACTCTTCAGCAAAACGCACCTAAAAAGTTATCATTTCAAAAATAATTTTTTGTTGTTGTTAATCCTGTAGAAGAATCCTGCTGTTAATCCCATCTGAAGGAGGAGATTTGTATCTTCACTTGATCTAAGGATTGGAGTACCAAATGGTAGAAGCTTGTCTTGGCTCCAATGCCTTATCATTTTAACTGGACATGATGGAATGATCTTCACGTCCAGGGTGACCCTGCCAGTAGAAACCCCCAACGTACCTCACCTATGCCGCCCAGGAACACCCACGCAATACGATAAGGCAATCTGCAGGACTTGGGAGGGGAAAATAATTTATTGTAGTTTAATGCAAATTAATGATATAATTCTACAAAAGAAAAGATTCACAAATTAATGTCTGATCTAGACAGGAAAAGAGAGAAAGTTTTTTAAAAAAATGATAATGAGGAGGGTAGAAAATAGAAAACAATCTCTACGGTATATCCTCGGACTAATTCTCACTAAAATATGTCTGAAAGTTTAAAAACGAGTGTTTTTGTTCCCGCTTTTTGCAATGTAAAATCTCACAATCTTCGACACGAACTTCTCAGATGCAAGATGTGTACTAAGTAATGTTAATGTTGTCCAATTCAATTCTAAGAAACCAACGAGAAGAAAAAAGCAAACAAATGGTTTTAGATCAGTTTTTAAAAAAAAATTTCTTGATGGTAAAAATTAAATGGGTTCATATTTATTAACAAAAACCAGGTATTTTTCCGTTGCTGGCGTGTTCCAGCAACTAATATGTTTTTCCGTGGAATATTAAGTACCCCTGAAGACCCTTTGTGTAGAGGAGCAGATGCACATTAAATTTGTCACGGCTCAAACGTCCTTCCTTTGAGGTGGTGTGGAAGTTAAAAGATGGGGATGCCAGCTCAAGTGTAATTCTCGTCACTTGACCGTGGTTCAAAAGTACGAGGTCCGTCGCCAAAAGCCCTCGTGTAGCCGAATAACGTGACGTTACTATTCACTCACTCGCCCTCGAATATTATCAACGCAATCTAGTTTGAATGCTATGCGAATAACTTTGATTTGTTACGTGATGTTTCGTAATCATTAAAGTCTTAAGGATGTTATTTGCTTTGTGTGATATAAAATTTCAGCCATCCATAAGACATGAATTGAGTATTATAATCTGGGATAAAAATTGCAAATTTACATGTCCGAATTAGGAAATTTAAAGCCGCTATTCAAAAATTTGAAGTTTCGTCAAGGGAGTTTGTTTAAGTATTAGTATAATACATTATTCTTTTGCAAAGCTAAAAAATATATACCTGAAAATATTACAAAGATTTTTTCCTAATGTTATATCAAAACATATACTCTCGTGAACTGTTGAAATAGATGTGGCACTTTGAATATCAGAACTCTGTGTTTAGACCAGTGCTTCTCAAACTTTCTATACTTTCGACTCAATTTTCAATCATGATTTTCATCGTGCCCCCCTTCCATACAATAACAATATATTGAATTCAATAATAATACACTTTGACGTAGAGCTGCAATATGACTTCAATTATAAACCATACAAATTATCAAGATAGTATTAAATTTTATGTATAATTTTATGACACCATAGGGTCACCGGTAATTATTAAACTTGTTATTTACTTACTACTGTTAAACTAATTATAAAACACATTGTGCGGTACTGATATATTTATAAGTGTATTATATCATTGTAAATGTGTATTTTATATTTTTTATTATGTCAGAATGTATTTTGTTTTTCTTTTCTTCAGTTAATAAATAATTTTTTTTAAAATAATCTTTTATTTTCGACTTGCACCCCCGTTATATAGTTATCATGCCCCCCCCCCTCCTAAGGGGCGCGCCCCACAGTTTGAGAAACACTGGTTTAGATATATTAAAAATTCGAAATATGTAATAAGCGAATGTTTTAATTTAAGTTTTATTGTGTCTATTAATTAATATCAGTATTTACAAAATATAAGACTACTTTTAAAAACTTTATACACATTTCAAAAAGTTTTATTTTACCCGAATTCTTATATTTTATTTCTTCAAGAAAAATATAAGATTTGTCCTTGAAATATAAGCTCTAAAGTATAAATAGTACGTATAAAATATTTTTATTATCTTAAATCTGAATACATACAAGTACGTTTGGTTATTTTTACAACCTTTCTTGGAAAATGTATGAATTCCTTAGTTTCATAGCCCTTATGCATAACATATCAGGAATAACAACTTTATGTGAAATAACATAAATTGTGAATGATATATAGATCAACTAAAATGTTAGCTGCGAAATGCTTTTTGTGGTAAAATATATGTATTTCTCAAACCCGCGTGTATTATTTTCATTTTTGCAATTATATACAGTGTATCGTTCACATCAATATACCATTTTTTTAAGTAAATATGTATTAACTCGGAACAAATTGAAGTCCAACGCATTAAATAATTTACTTTTTAAAACAAATTATTTTTCAGTTTTAGTTTTGGAGGCAAAAAATCATTTTAGTTTCTTTCTCATCAGAAAGTGCATTACGCTAATTTCTAAAGTTATTTTTAAATGATTGCTATAAAATTTTTTAAATACTTAATATACTTAAATAAATTATAGCTTAAAAAACTAAAAAACACGCTTTTATGGTTGATAGAACTAAAAAGTAAATAATAATTCTTAATGTAAGATAAAAATGATTAATGAGAAAATTAATGTCCTTGTGTTAAAAGCATGGGATACGATAACAATTGTAATAATTTCTTACTAGTTCTATTCCTAAATGCAGAGTTAGTATAAAAATGTAGTACAAAGCATCCCACGCTTTTACCACAATGACATTAATTTTCTCGTTAATCATTTTATTCTTATGTTAAGATTTATTTTTTACTTTTTAGTTCGATTAACCATAAAGCGTGTTTTTTAGTCTTTTTAAACTATAATTTATTTTTTCCTTTTTTTAGTTCGATCTACAATAAAAGCATGTTTCTTTTTAGTTTTCTTTTAACTGTCATTTGTTCTTTGATGAATTAATCTTAAATGCAACATTTTTTAGAATCTGTAACTAATCTTTTCGACTACTAATCTTTAGATTCGCAACCACCAGCCGCTGTTAAAAACACTTGGATTTCCGCTTAACGACCAATGCTTAACCATTAACCCACATAAAGAAGGGTACTTTAATAGTAGTTACATTTGCATAAAATCAAATAATCTCTATAGAAAGTGGTTTTGAAACTAAAATCACAGTTAAAGAATATTTCTCCCAAGAGGATTAATAGAAGACCCGAATAGAGCCCTTTACGAATGCATGGAGCCATTTTTTGCATCTTTGCAAAGCCACTTGCCTTTGTGTATTCTTATATTTTATATTCTTATATTTTGCCCCCTACTTACTAACATTTTCTTATATTTTTTGGAAACTAACTGTAAATCGTGATACTTTGTTCCCCTGATTCGATAATATATGAATTACATGAATTGCATTTCCTCCACACACTCTTCCCGTTGGCCTGGTGTGGAAGTTTGAAAAGTGGAATGCCGGCTCAGTTTCCAACTTGCGATTTTTTTCTCCAATAATCTTCGTGCTGCTTTAAAAAGCACAACATTCGTAAAGGACCATAAAATTTGTGCCAAAATGTAGACTTTGTATGTTAAATATGTAGACGAATCAACTCACACTACATGAAATGTTATTAGTAGTATTAGGACGCGAATCCATAACTCGCCTGCAATAACCCCTCGCTATCACGTGGATACTTTCCCTTTACTTAGGGAAAATCTTCTGAAGATACCGCTTATAATGAAGATTAAAGGGGATTTGAGCACCCTTTTATAAGCTTCACTAGTATATAACGAAATCTTTGAATCCAATTTTTACCCACTTTAAAAGGTTAGATTCATTCAGAATTTTGCACACTAGTCCAGGACAAATGACAATACAATAATTTTTATTTGGTTCCTTTGTCCTGATCAGGGTTAACGATTTCCCATTTTCAGATCCCACCCCGCATCTGGTGACTAATTTCAGATCCAATTTCCAGATTTGGCGACTAAAAGATGAAGTTACAACTAAGTTCAATTAACTCTAAAAAGGTGTTTTTTTTAAAAAAAACTTTTTCTCCACATGTATTTAAACAAATGAGAGGCAGTGCTGGTTTTTCCATTAAGCGCTTGAGGCGGGCGCCCAGGGGGCCGGAGAAACGGGACTTAACCAGATTTTCTGGTTATAAATTTCGATCCGCCAGTGCCTTTTGGGCCCGGAGATATACTGCGCCCAGGGCCCGAAATGAGCTTAAACCAGCACTGATGAGAGGGAGGGGGAATGGATGAAAGTCTAATTCATTGTGAATTTGCTTGAGGGAAAGATAATGAACACTTCTAAGCATTTATTAAATTCTTTTGAAGTTTTTAACAATTTTCAACATTGAACAATGTAACGTATTATCAATTTAAATTTTAAAATATCTTTAATATAGGAGGTCAATACTGTTAGTGTTTTAAAAAACTTGGTACCCTATTAAATGACCAAAATATCCCTAATTTATGTTATTCAGTCATGTTCTTTACATTGTTATCTTTCGATTGATATATCACTTTTATACGTCGGAAAATTAGAAGTTGGAAAAACTTCCATTAAAGCATGTAAACAAACCAATTAGGCAATTCAACCACACATACACACATGCACCCCTTTTAGATAAAAATATACACATATTTTAAAAAGATAAATAATAACTATGAAAAAGGAAAGTGTTATATATTAAGCAGGAAATTTTTTCTGAGGAATTATAATAATGTATTTTTTTTTTCCTTCGTGAAATGTGTGCATGTAAATTTTTTATAAATAATTTCAAAGTCATCTTATATAAACAGTTTCATAATTTCAGTTCTTATTCACATCATATGTTTTTCATACAAATATAATATTTCAATATTATGTGAAGAAAAAAACTAAACTTTATTGTTTTTCTCATTTTGTATTTTTTCGATACATTAGTGCAGTTAAAGTGTAGTATGAGAGGGAGGGGGAGGGCACTTGGTGATGTCAATTTCTTTTCGCGACCAAAATCGATCGCCAAGCTACTTCACTTAGCGATAGGTGTCCGGAAGCCAGAATGAATTCATTATCTCACCATAATATCTATATAAAAATCGCCAAATCCAAAGTCACTTCACTTGAGCAAATTAGTGCATTCAAAATGCTACTCCTTCCACAATTAATTACCAATCACTTCCATTTTATCCCTGTATGTTAGATATAATGCATTTAACAAAATTAGGAATCCATTTTGTTGTAAAGGGGGGGGGGTTGTAAAGTGGCATTGAGGGGGCTCAAGGGGATTTATAGATATGTATTCCCATTTTTAAACTATTAGACGTACAGTCTTGAAATTTGGTATAAGCAGATTCCTCTCATAGAGTAGAGATACTCTACAAAATGGGTTTCTCAAAAATCTACCCCCAAGTTTCATTTCAGGGTATTAATGGGTGTAATAGATAAATATATCCTTTTTTAAACTATTTGATCTACCTTCTTGAAAATTGGTACGCATGTCCCTTTCGTGGAATAGAGTTCCTCTAACAAGGAGTAAAACAAAAATCGACCGCGGAGGAGGGTTACGAGGGGTCAAGGGGAGTTATAGGAAAAAAACGCTGTTTTAGAATTGTTAGACCTGCGTACTTGAATTTTGTTAAGCATGTTTCTTTTGTTGAGTAGGGATCCACCAAGAATGCATTTGACGGGAATCAACTCCTGGGGGAGCAGGTGGTTACTGGGGCGTGTTCACAAAAAAAAAACATTTTTTTCGAACTACAAGGACTATAAGAATGGAATTTGGTTTGCATTTTTCTTTTGTTGAATTGAAATCCACCAAGAACGGTTATTTTGGAAAGTGACTCAACGGGATTGCGGGGGTATTGATAGTAAAAACTTCGTTTTTCCCCGTTAGATTTGGCTTGCATGTTTATTTTACAGAGTAGAGATCCACCGATAATTGGTTTTGCGGGAATCCACTTCGTTGCAGTGTTACGAAAATGCAAACATCATTCTATACTTCATTTCAGAGATTTTTAGAAAATACAAATTAGATGAGTTATGTCCCCCTTTTTTTATGAAGAGGCGGGAGTTACAGATATAAGTATATTTTTCAATACAATCGAATTCTTAATACTAGGACTTAGATATCAATAATTTATATATATAAACAGAATATTTTTATAATATATCATGAAATACCCAGCGAAGTGGGCGGGTAACGCTAGTTAATATATATAGAATGAGTAAAATTTCAAAATATTCCAAATTTTCTTAGGAAAAATTTAAATTTTTAAAATTGTGTGCGAAGTTCCACCTTGTGTCATTTTTTTTAAAATAGAAACATTATATGAAATGCTAAAATATAATTTTTAAATACCTAAATAAAAAAAATTGTTCAAAAGGTACCGAGGTTTCTTAAAAAAAATATTAACACTTTGGTGGATAAATATTCCGCAAAAGATTTGAGTCACTCAAGTTTTTATTTAAAGGTTATTTCTTATTATTTCTCCACAACAGTAGAAAAGAAAAATATTATACGCGACTTGTTTTATTTCTGGGTGGTGCACAAGACGACTTTCAAGGTCAAAAAGGACAGTCAAGCTTAACGTACTAAGCTTATTTTCGGCAAGTATTCACATTTTTGGCAGACCAGACGTTTAAATTCAAGCTTTTATTTACCTCATAAAACAGTTCTTCTAACGTACATTTCTAAACGATATAAAAACTGAAGGGGAAAAAAATATGAAATTAAGTTGCATCTAGTTCCATCCGAGTGAAATTTCGACGCATGTCTTCTCCCCAATATGAGAAGTATAAATAACCTTATCTCTCTTCAGGAATCAAATACCGAGCAGGTGAATATATAACCATTAAAATTTAAGGCCGTTCCTTTTCCCGAATAATTTGTCAAGGCGTGTAACATATTTCAAGAAACAAGCTTCTTAGGAATTTGCCCTTTAAGTTTTATTTGCAGTCATACACCTCAGATGAAACTAAAGAGAATTTATGTTACATTTAGCAAAACACGTTTAGGAGGCAACAGGATTTTATTGGCAACATTATTATCTCGTTTATATAGTGCGAATATTCGATACATTTTAATGTGTTTATGTTAATATTTACATAAACATACTTCAAGGTTATGTAGGGCAAGTTTATGCAGTTTCTATTCTGCTGCGAAGTAGAAAGCATGAACATCTTTATGAAATTGGAAGACCACAAACTCCGGATTGGAAATTTAATTACGTGAAGAATTATTAAGGAATTCAAAAACTACAGCTAAGCATTTGTGTAAAGGCATTTGTTTTTTAAAATATTACCTGGAATTATAGAACAAACTCTAAAGCACTCATTTGTATGGATTGAAGAATGTAAATTGTTTTATGTAACATATTTTCCAATTAGTTTAACCCTTTCAGTGGTAAAGACGTATATATACATCAGGAATTGTTCCTAAGGTGGTATGAACGTATATATAAGTTTTGTGCTTTTTAGCCTGAACTGCAAGGCCGTTTATTTACGTTAGTCTGAGGCTTTGCAGGGAGGTAGGGCCATCTATTGGCAGC
>BMAO01020847.1:0-54956 GCA_019973975.1 Trichonephila clavata | reverse complement strand
ATACACTGGTGTGCGAAAATTAAGGACGAAGTCGAAAAATTAGCATATCAGCTGAACGAAGAGGCAGAGCGGACAGAAAGACCAATCAGGAGATTAAATGAGGTGATGTACGGTAGCACATGCGCAATATGCAGGTAGACGTAATAGGGGAGTGTCTGAGTAGTAAAGCATGTTGTCGGTGTAAGATTAGTATTTCTGACAAAGAGATTGCACACCGTATAGCAGTTAAAATCACACCGAGTTGCTGCCTCAGCGAGAAATGGCGAATAATCAATCTGTTAGACGACATCTGGATGCTTTCACCCGAGGTCGAATCATTGGGAAGTTGGAGGAAGGTCGCAGTGTGACAAGTGTGGCTGCAGAGTTCGGAATTGCTCACAGCATCGTTTCACGACTTTGGAGACAATTTCAAACTACAGGAACAGCTATCCGGGGGTTCAGTAGTGGTCGTCCACGAGGAACCACACCCACAGATGACCGGTATATTGCCTTACAGGCCAGAAGAAACAGGCGGCAGACAGCGGGAGAAATCGCTAGACACACGACACAGGTGACTGGTCGACCGATATCGCGTTTTACCGTGGCCAGAAGACGGCACGGTGGTGGTCTGTTTGCACGACGCCCTGTACGGTGTGTACCTCTAACGCCTGCCCATCGGAGAAGGCGTTCTCTGTGGTGCCGGGAACACCGGAATTGGAGAGACAATGTATGGGGACGAGTACTCTTTACAGATGAGAGCAGATTCAGTCTGAGTAGCGATTCTCATCGCATACTCATCTAGAGAGAGCGGGAATCCGCAATCATCCATCGAACATCATTGAAAGGGACAGGTATGGAGGTGGCGGTGTTCTCGTTTGGGAGGCATCATGCTTGGTAGTCGTACAGACCTTCACATCTTCGACGCAGGTTCAGTCAACGGGACCCGTTATTGTAACGAGATTCTTCTTCCATATGTGCGTCTTTTTAGAGGCGCTATGGGTCCGCAGTTCCTTTTCATGGACGACAATGCACCATGTCATCGCACAGTAGCTGCCGAACAGCTCTTAGAGAGTGAGGATATGAACGTATGGTTTGGCCGGCACGATCTCCGGATCTCAATCCCATCGAGCATGTATGGATTTTCTAGGCAGACGCTTGGCAGCTCGTACCTTACCACCAGTAACGATTCCGGAGCTTCGATTGGCGCTGCGAGACGAATGGGCAGCAATGCCTCAACAACTCATTGACACCCTCATTCTCAGCATGGGCAGACGCTGTGAAACCTGCCTAGCAGTCAGGGGAGATCATATCCCCTACTAAAGACCGGATATTTCTTGCTGGACACCCATCACAGGGATGTTTCGGCCTTCAGTCGCATTGCGCTCCATGCTACTTTTTCAATAAAGCTTCTTTTTATCCCTCTGATTTCTCTTTTAGTAAGTGTTGCTTACATTACTCATGTCCTTACGTATTGGGAATCTTACGGTATTAAATGTGTTGATTTGGAATGCTTTTGTACAAAGTTATATTGAAAAAACCGTCTCGTCCTTAATTTTTGCACACCAGTGTAAACACGTATAGATTCGTCAAAATATCCCAGTCATTAAAACTGAAAATTTTATTTGTACGTAATATAACTTTTTTTTGGAATACTTTTTAAACTCTTGGTTATAAAAATAAAAGAATGTTAAAACATTTTTTCTGTATATGTACCATCTACTCGATTGGGATTATTCTATTCATTACAATATCAGGTTCCACAAAATAATTTCATACTCGTTAGTACAATGTTTTGCAAAACTAAATAGTTTTCTAATTGGGAATGTACTTTTTTTATTTGAGGGGGGGGGGAACTGTTATGAAAGAGATGGAACAACTTATCGAAGTATTAACTTATACGACGCTAAAATCTAAATTTCAGCAAGAACAGCTTCTAAATTTTACGGTACAAGTTCACACAAAATATACAAGATTTCTCACGCTGCAATAAACATTTTAGTGTCATTCAGAACAATGCTATAAGTGAAAATTATTTCATAATGTGGGCAACTATAAAAACAAAATATTACATAAAATCAAATTAAACGCAGGATATGAATTGCGACTGCAGAAAATTTCAATAGCCCTGTAACAGTTTGTGTTAAAAAAGGCAAGTATACTTATCAGTTATTAAGTATAATGCAAGGGTCTTGACACATTTAGATCACAACGTAATATTATTTATGAGCAGATTGTATTAAAATTAAATAAAATTTGTTTATATAAAATGCAAAACTTTTTTAATTATCTTTGCATTAAGTACCTATAACGTGTTGATCTACTTTAATTACTATTTAAAATATATTATTCTAAATGCAAAAAAAAAAAATTAAATACACATTTTATATCATCAAAACGATTATTTCTATCATTTGTAAGCATTATTTAAATATTTATATCGTTTAAAGACAGTGTCGTCCTGAACACCTCCCCCCCCCCCCATCCTGGGGAAGGACGGGATTCTAGGGGTTCCATAGCCTGACTGAAGGAAAATTCATATCTGACCAATTTATAAAACTTTAAAGGCAAAACCTGACTTTTCAGGGAAACCATAATATTCTCCATAAGTCACCGTTTAATGAACTAAAAAATACTCCTAAAATAGCATATGTATTTCTTTAACAATGCATCATTTAAAATTTAAAAAATTTTAATTGCTGTAATTATGAGCATTATCGATTAGTTAATTGTATATTACGGTATAATTGATATTTACGAGTAAATATTTTTATAATGAAGTTTATTTTTGATAAATTTAAACAGTTTAAACCAGTGATTCCCAAAATGGTCTATTTAGACCTCCAGGGTTCTAGGGCGACCTGCAAAGGGGCATCAGCAATAAAATAATTTGTGGCCCATGAGGAGTAAATAGGAGTCTACAATAGTTGCTCCCATTAAACCAGATCGTGACTTTAAAAGAAAATTAAATCAAGTGGAAACCAGATTAATAGATTTATTTACAAAAATTAATGAGTTTAATTTGCAGTTGCAAGATGGCAGAATATGT
The DNA here is from genome assembly GCA_019973975.1 of Trichonephila clavata. NCBI lineage: Eukaryota > Metazoa > Arthropoda > Arachnida > Araneae > Nephilidae > Trichonephila > Trichonephila clavata. The sequence goes on along the minus strand of BMAO01020847.1, from coordinate 51,931 downwards.
TTTATTAAAACAAGGACCGTCAATTCAGCTCTACACCTGTTATTTATCCAGAATTTTTAAATATCTTGAGAAATTTTTAATTGCTTTTCTTAATGAGAAGTAATTTCAGCGTGGTCACCAATAAAAAAAGTGTGTGTGTGAGAGTGAGAGAGTAACACAAAAAGACTGGGCACCGCTAACCAAGGAGATTAAGAGTTAAACCTGACAAGATTGGTGCCAAATGTTGAAAATTTATTATGGAACACCAGATTCATCCCTCCCATTAAAAGCATTTCTTTGCTGTTCAGTTATTTTATATATTAATTAAATTTTTATTTAATTAATCAACATGTGTTTTTTAAATATTAATCCCTTTTCTTCACTACAGTTAGAAATAAAAATCTTTAAATTTGTTCTATACCAGCTGTCAAAAAGACATTTAAGCTGATAAATATGCAAAAATTCAATATTAGGTAAGCAGGGGTCTACCCCAAACCAAAAAACATGACATAAGGTCTACTAGACAAAAATGTTTGGAAACTTCTGGTTCAAGCAATAATATTCATATAAACTATTTCATAATATTTTAAATTTTTATTTCGTAAATTTGCCTTATGTGGACCCAATATTTTCCATCGGTTCATTGTTATAATTTTTTTTTATTTTCTTTAAACGCAAAAAAATGAACTCTTCTTTTTTTTGTCATCTTTTTATAAAGAGTTTTTTTTATTTATTAATCTTCTTCACTTTGTGCGCCCTATTCATTACACGCCTCTTCAAATAATCATTAACACCTCTTTAATTGAAAGCTAATTTTAGTCTTGTCATGACAAATGTTCGAGCAAATTCAACCTACTTATCTGAAAGGTGCATCATTTTTGACCTTTTTACTCACAAAAACAGTATCAGTTGATAACTACAAATGAAAATCAACATCAACATTCTCATCACATCATCGTCATTCCAAAAATGGGGTCGTTTTCAAACCGATTAGGATTTACGGTTTCCAAAACGCATGTTATTTTATATCGCATGCAGCAATCTTAGGAACAAGCCCATTTTGTATTATTTCCACTTTCTAAGTCTTTTTTTTTCCTTTTCCGCAGTACTAATTGGTCTAGGATGGTACGTTCCAAACGAACGATAAACCTTGCATACCAATCAGCAAATCCGAATTCACAGTGCGCCGTTTTAACGGCGGAGAAACACCGTTAAGATTTATAGTAATTTCGTTCGAATCTTTCTCAACCAATCCTCTTTCATTTACATGTATTCCGACGCACCTTATTTCATTTAAACCAACTTCGCATTCTCCTTCGTAGATTTAATGTTTGGGTGAGAAAAGAACAGTTTTCTTAATTTTATTTTCTTTCTTTCTTTTTCTTCCCTTTTATCTGTACAGGTGAATAAAGCTTATTTTTAGGAGAAATATTCCGCACATTTAATGGCGGAAAGAGACAAACTCGATTGAGCGAAATGAGATTTTCGAGATTTGCCGCTAGATGGCGCTGCTAGCTGATGATCAGTTTTGGGATTCGCAGAAGCTGAATGTTCGGTTGGAGAAGTTATGAGCATTGTGTGGGGTTATGTTAAAATAATTCTTTTAGAGGGAGTATGAATATATTTAGTTTGAAAAATATAGAAAAATAATAATTTTATGTCTCAGTTAAAAATTAGATAACACACTGTGTGAAACCATATTCGCTATTTTTGTAATACAATCTTACATATATATTAAAGCTTCTTAGAGAATGAAAATTTTAAATTATATTCACCTAACAGTAAACTGTTTTATTTCGTTTCAAAAAACACAAGTTCACAAAAGCCTTAAAAAATATTTTGACTACCCCCCTCCCCTTTTTTTTTAAAAAAAAATTCCCTTTTGATTCCCCCCCCCCCAATAGCATAACTACTTAATCAAAACAGAATACAACGCCTTACATGCATGCACACACAAGCTCTTTCTTTTAATTGTAAAATAAAAACTATCTAAGATGTAGTAAAAAATTGAAAAATGCTATTGCTTCAAAAAAATATGCATATTATTTATTACAGTTTCTTAAAATTCTTTTATTTATTACTTACTTGATTTTTAATGGCTCATAATTGGTTGGGGGGGGAATAAGTAACTTTCGTCAATTAACATCAAATACTTAAAATAAATAAAACTGCACCTTTCTAATGTATTTTTATAATAACATTTATTTTAGATGTCTTTCCATATTTTTTAACTTATTGTTAGATAATTATTTTATTACATATTTTTATATTTTTAGCAATGATTGAAAAAAACATAAATTTAGAAAATAGTGTAATGAACTAAAATAAAAATGATCATGATAGATAAAGTATATTCTACTTAAAACTAAACGATTAAAAAAAATAGAAAAACATTACTGTGAAGAAAACTGATAAACTCTAGAACAAAACAGTCATCCAGTTATATCAAAGGCCATTTCAAAGAGAAAAATTAAATAAAAATAAATAACTTTTTTGAGGTATTAAATAATAAATGATTTTTTAGGAATAATTTAATTTATGTTTATTTATTCAACATTTCATTTATTCGCAAAATTAAATAAGACTTTTTGTGATATGTTTTTCCTTCCATATGCTTTTATACAATCCAAATGTTTGATAGTTAAAGGGACATTTCTTTTCATTAAAATACCTTAAGATTTTAAATATTAATACTTTATATCTATAAACAAAAAGTTAAAATTTTTTTCTAGAATTTACTCTTTTATTACTTAGGTAATTATTTTAGCCCCTTAACTGCCCATTAAAATTTACAGGATTCGCCCCTTACATAGGGCGGGTTGACGGTGTTTTGGGCCCTCCCGTTGGCATGGTGTGGAATTTAGGGGAGGGGTGTCAGCTCAGGTGTCGTCTTTGTCGCCATGGCTCAAAATTACGAGATCAGTCTCCAAAAGCTCTCGTGTAGCTGAATAGGGTGACGTTAATATTCAGTCACTCACTCACGCGGTGTACTGAAGGCACAAATAAGCAAATTTTCTCTGAAATAAGTAAATCCTTCGTAAACCCTGTCAAGGCCCTTTTATTGCAATTCACATCCTTCGGAAAAGTTTTATAGATAGCAGCGAAAAGAAAAAAACGCATTTCGGCAGGACGTATATATACGTCTGTGGCACTACACATCGATTGAGCTTAACGGATATATACGTCGGCAGTAGTTAAGGATATAAATTCATCAATCTTTCATTTTCAACCTCAAACTATAATAATGCTATATACTAGAAACCATAAATAAACCCTAACCATTAAAAAAATTAGAAAATAATTGTCAAAAATTCATATTCAATGACATAAGTACTACCTTTTTTACCATCTCATCTGAAAAATTTATGTAATTATTCATCATACTTATTCAACAGTTAACCTACCTTAAATAACATGCTACATAAAACTTACATCAACTTTCGTTACAATTTTAAATTCATGGCTAAAGTTACTTCTTAACATGTATAACATTGTAAATGTGTTTTTAATGCAATAATCAATATATTTTGTGCCCATCCATCCAACCTTTTGGCTTTTCTCCAGACTATAAATGATATTCAATTTTTATTTATGATAGTTAAAATGTGTACTTAAAAAGTTGTTATAGCTCCATCCGGTAGTAAAACATCGCATACTGAGGTGCATCTAATTATTTGTTCTGGTTCGCAATAAAATTAGGAAAAAATGTTTTATGGTTTCAATTGATTTATTGTTATTTGATTCTTAACTTCAAGAATGACGGACTTTTTTCTTGTTATGATATAAAGCATTTGTTTAACAACTTTCAAACACAGTCAAAGATATTTAGAGAAATTATTTGGCTAACTTATATTGATTCTAATAATATGCTATTGTCCTAGGATTGCTTCAAAAGGCGATGTGAAAAAACACGTAACATAAGCTTAAAAAGAGATTTCGTAAACATAAAACTAAACAATCTTATGTTTACGAAAGGTAGCATTAGTTATCTTGTCTATATATATAATAAGCCGTGCTATATATTATTTAAAAAATTGTTGTTTAGTTTCTCATATTTATTATGCAAAGGTTAATACTATTGAAAAATTAAAAATAAATTCTATGTAGTATTGTTATACTAACATTTTACTAAAACACTAGAATTGTTTCCTACGAACTTTGTAATTTTTTGTGCAATGGTCAAGCAACAAGGGAGAACTAGTCATTTTTTTAACTCCCACGCAACATTATTGGTGACTTTGCGTAGTGGACAGTAAGGGTGGGGGGATGTGAGGGTCTTAATTCCCCATACGGATGGCTCTATACCAGTGATCTTCAAACTGTGTTCCACGGAACCCTGGGGTTCCGCAAGGTATACCCAAGGGTCCCTAACTTTTTTTATAAATGCCTTTACAAAAAGCGCCTATAACACGTTGATCTACTTAAAATATTGTTTTGAGATATATTCTTCGAAGTAAGTGTATGGAATATGGAATGGGGTTCCACGAAAACACTTTCTAGTTCTATGGGTTTCCCAAAAGCACCTTCAAGTTCTAGGGGTTCCGTAATTTGAAACAGTTTGAAGACCACTGCTCTACAGTAAAATTTTAAGCAAAACATTTCGACTAAAATAAAATGATTACTTTTGAACCTAATTTTCTGGGAAAAAAAATAATATTAGAAGCCCCGTATTCCTCATAAACATTCGTTTCACTTTGAAAATAAATAATGGATTTTGAAATTAATTTTAAGATATGTGGGAAACCACTATCCCCATGAAAAATTTCTCACAATGTCCCTGACTTTGAGGTATGATTCTATACAATAGAGGCCCACTTTTCCACTTAGGCACATGCATAAGGCGCAAAAGATTTAGGAGCGCAAAAAATTGGACGGCGAAAAAAAAAATTCAGCACCTAATGAATTATGAGAAAATCATTTTACTTTTAAAAGAGTAAAGACTGAAATGAGATATACTTTGGAAAAAGAAAGGCTTAACAGTCTGATGTTGTTACGCACTCAAAATGATATTACCCTGGAAACTGATTACAATGATGTTAGTAATGATTTTGCAATGATCAAAGCTCAAAGAAAAACCTTTGTTGTACCAGTACAAAGACAGTGACTCGACAAAGAAGAAGGTTGTCTAAAAGTAAAATATAGTAAAACGATAAGCGAAGAAAAAGATGAGAATAAATAAGCTGAAAACATTTCATACAATAACGTGTACTCTATATTGTAATTTCAAACGATTTCATTAATTTACAAAGGAGGGGGTTCGTGATGCCGTAAGGTAAGAAATGAACAAGAGTGACGAAAACATGCCACTACCCTTTCCTTACGGCTGCTGGTTGCTAGTCCAGGACACGACGGGTCCATAGGTGGTGGTCAGCAGCGAACACAAAAATTTTTCAAGGGGGAGTCCATGGTCGAAAGTCCCCCAACTCGTATCATACCTCAAGACAACACCAATTTATGCTTCTGATTTTGTTAACAAGAATAGTAAAAAATAAATTATTTAATTAATAATTGGCATTAATTAGAAAAATAAATTAATTTTACGTTATATATATATATATATAGGATTATCATCGATCGAAAAAAACTCATGGGCTTTGGGGGGGGGTCCTGACTCTCAGGACACCCCCTCTTGTGTGCGCCACTGGTGGTGGTTAATGGAAAGACTCTCCAAAGAGTAAAAATAAATAAAAAGTTTGAGTAAAAGGAAAATCTCTCCCGAACCAAAACTGGCAAGGTAAAAAAAGAAGGAAGAGGAGGTGCTCTGGAAATTGGGGGGGGGGGAGCGTAATAATTTAAAGTGCCTAGGGCGCTGGTGAGGTTAGAAACGGCCATGATGTAATATACTGCCATGCTCACATATCTATGACAGGCTTTGTTTTAGTTAAGTTATGTCACTAAAGACTCGCCAAGTAGCTGGGTTGATACACTCTAAATCTGAGCAAGAAGAGTAAATTTGAAGAGATGACTGGCAGTTCACACAGACAACTTCCTGGTCAATGGAACGGGGTTCGAAATTATGAGGTCCGTCGCCAATAGCCTGCGTGTTGCTTCTAAATGCATTTTAAAATAATGAAGTATAGTTTTAAAAAACTAAAAAGCATCATTTTATATTTAATGGAACTAACTTGCTACTTAATCTTTTAGTCGCCAAATCTGGAAACGGGATATGAAATGAGTCACCAAATGCGGGATGGGATCTGAAAATGAGAAATCGTTAATCTTGATGATCCTGATCAGGGCAATGGAATAAAATTATTAAATTATTGTGTTGTCATCGGTCCTGGACAATTGAACATAATTTCAAATTAACCTGACATTTTAAAGTTGGGGAAAAATTGAGTTCAATGATTCCATTGCATACAAATGAAGCTGTGAGCGCGACCTATTTGGCACCGCTCCTTCACCGTCTTGCCTACCTAAGGGTTTGTGTGGTGGGGGGGGGGCAAAGCATCACCAACAACTTCGAAAAAAACTATTATTTTATTTCTTTTCAAACACATTTAATCAATCACAAGTGAAACTACAAAAGGAAAACCCTAGGAGTGATATAAAAAGCGAGCAATCTGTTCTCAATGAATAACTCTAAGTAAACACGACTATGTGAACTAGACAAATTGAACAAGCGCTAGTGATTCGATTACTAAATCTAATTCAATCTGTCATCCTTAACTAATAATTTAGTATCTTAGCAACTCTTCATAACTCGCGCTATGTTTGTGAAATACTCAATGAAATATTCTAATATTCTCACCTACGTATTACCACAACAGCTCTCCTGCTCCTTCTATCTTACATCTACAAAACCTACACTTTTTATAGTCAAACTAATTTAAATATCAGGGTTTCTTCTTGAGAGGCTGTGAACTAACGCGAATGCTGGCCCCAAGGTTTCCTCAAGAGGATTATTGAAATAATGACGTGTATAGATCCGTCACAAAGCTTATAAAAAAGTGTCAAAAAAACAATCATTCATGCAACAATTTAGCATACAGCAACTTTCATTATTTTGCATGGCAAAAATCTGAAATTCGTAAATTCGTCATTTAATGAATTCACGATGAATAATTTTTATGAATGCTAAAATTTCTAATCTCAGTTTGTTCCATCGTCCTTTGATTAGCATTATGCATTGACCGATTTAACAAAGAATTAATTTATTAACTAAATCAATCAATGCCCTTCTCTTCGTTTGATACCATAGTTGCCACGGTAGCCTAGGGTTTTATGGCAATGAGTTCGTAGGTGGGGTGTAGCAAATTCCAGTCATGGTTATACTGAAGACCATCTGAGTGTTCAGTCTGTCGTTGGTTAAAGATCTCCCTTTGGCGTGGTGCTGTAGTTTGGAGAGGAAGATGCTAGCTCAGATGTTATTCTCGACACTTGATTGAGGTTTAAAACTACAAGATCCATCACCTATAGCCATCATGTTGCTTTACAGAGCGACATTAATAAACGCTCACTCACTCTTAGTCTGATATATTCGGTCATACTTAGATAAAAATGAGGATGTTCGTTCTAATTTTAAATTTCCATTCCCCCTACTAAGCCTCGTTAGGGCTATAAATTAAATTTGAAAGTTGAATAATTTAAACCCAGGGGTCGACAACCTATGGCACGTGGTACAATTTCCAGTGGTACTCTGCACTACTCTGCAAATATGTCAATATTTGAGCAGACGGAAGTTGGTAAATTTGTAACGGACCTTATTTGATAAACATCTTCAGAATTTCGGACTTTTAAGGAATTGCGAAAAAATCTGAAAGATAACTAAGATAAATATACAGCTACTTAGTAAATTATTGAATGTCATTGCTGGAGTGATTTAATTGTTTGAAGAAAGAATCCGCTTTTGGCTCTATATATCTAAGTAAAAAATATTTCCTCATATGAAACATATTTAAAATCCTCAAAAAATTGTTTAACAACTGAGTGATCAAAATCGTGTCAAATTGAAAGTCATAAATTTTACCTCTAATTTTGTGATATGAAATTAGAGCGGTGCAAGTATAAGGTTCAAATTAAATCATTATTTATCTTTTTATTTATCTAAAATGAAGGGAAATACTTAATATTTTATGTTGTCTATTTTTTATTTTAATCTATAAATATGTTTAAAAATACTTAATATATGTACAATTTTAATTGTTTTTAGTTTTGTTGAAGAAATAAATGTATTTTTAAGAAATACCTTTAAATGATGCAAAAATAATACATAATAAAACTGTAAATATCTGCATTTTAGACCTCTATTCTCTAACTCTGCATGCATTATCGCTGGAATCGAAATGTTTCAAAAATGTCCTACTATTTGGCACCCTGAATCATATTGGTAGACTGGTTTGGCATATCAGAGCTAAAAGAATGCCAACTCCTGGTTTAACCTCTGCTCTCTCTATTTTTTAGAAAGAAATAATAACAAATAATTTTGCATAAAATACATACTCTGTATTGAATATATCTGGGTAAAAATGCAAATAAAAGTATTTTTTAATTTATTCAGAATTTTACATTAAATATTTTTTATTTTATGATTCCTTTATGATGCTCAAACAATTCAAATATGTATATATTGTATTTAAACTTACGGTTTTTTGAAAAATGGATTTAAAATTTGTACATTACACTTATTCTTTTATATAAATTAAACAGTTTTACATGCATTGTATTAAAATTTTTAATTTTTGAAAAAAACATTAAATTATTGTGTTGAACACACAGAATACATGACTTTCGAACTTGACTTTCAGAAATAAATTCACTTTTTTCATTTAAGGTTTTGAAAAAAATGCCTTTATAGTTACAAGGAAAAAATAGTCTAAAATAACACTACGTTTCAGTTTGTTTATTTAATATGTTTATCTAACCTCACAAAAATAGAAACAAAGTATTTCTTTCCCTGACATTCCCAACTACATACAATTTTTAAATAATAATAACAACAACATCGAAAGAATCTATATTGAAAAGAATTTCTATATTTAATGTGAGAAAATAAGAACAAACATCCATGCTTAGTCTACGAGATTTTTTTTATTGCCCGGAACTAAAAGAAATTCTCGAAAATGACTTTAATTAAATCTAGAGTATTTCAGAGGAAATAAAAACTTTAAATACAGAGTACTCAGTGAATAATTGATAAGTTTCTTAACGAAGCCATAAGTTTCGGTCCAAGTTAAATATACCAGCATCTCTTCTTAATTAAAATATCTTTTCTAAAGCGTGAAACAGAAGGTAAGGAACTAAAATATTCATATTTTAGCTATTCTGTTGATATCGTCTAATACATGTATGCATATCATTCGAGAAGTTTTTAAGTATTCTGTTTCATTCTTAGATTAACTGTATAGTTAACTGCATGTACTGAAACATTTATTGAGTTAAATCATATTCCTAATTATAAAGATTATAGAGAAAGAAATTGTATTTTGTAAATGTAAACCCCTTATATATATATATAATGGGGAAATGACTAAAACCTTGGGAATGATGATATAATGGATTTATTCAACAATGAATGATGAAGTGGCGCGCTTATCCGGAGAACAGAACCCAGGACCATTGGATCCGAAACCGAGTAACTTAACCACGATACCAAAATGATCACCCTAGTATGGAGGTTGTTACTGGCTTATATAGATTATACTGCTACACACTCTTCCACCAGTGAGTCAGTGGATAGGCGAACGAACGATACAGTTGTTATGTCGAGCGTGTTGCGAGAGCTGTTGTTGTATTTGGAGGAGTTGCGCCAAGTGAGTCTAACGATATTGCTGCGCCAAGTGAGTTTGGCGAGTTAGCTGCATCAAGTAAGTCTGATGAGTTTTTTTGGTTGCTCTTTCTGTGGGTAGAGGGTGCCACGAAGAAGGTTGTCTTTTTCAGAGTTTAGCCAAGGTCACAAATGAAGTGGCGCGCTTATCCGGAGTACAGAACTCATGACTTTTGGATCCGAAACCGAGTGACTTAACCACTTTACAAAAATGGACTAGTACGGAGGTTGTTACTGGCTTATATAGATGATACCACTACAATGATATATTAAACACCAAAAGAGAACATCTTTCTCTTATGTCTTGAGTTCAACGTCTCTAAGCATCCGTTTAAGTGATTTCCCGCGCAGAGCCTTGTCGGGCACTATTGGCGTGGTTTGACGTCAGTGTGGGTTGCTCCACTCGACGTAACAGGGGAAGGGGGATGCGACAGTGCACATAAACAACTCAACATTTACATAGAGAGAGAGAGAGAGAATGAAATGAATACTATTTAATATGCGTAATTTTCAGACGACGCATGATGATTAAAGTATGGCCTATTGTATTGATAGATTGCTGTAATAGGAATTTATTGGTTAAATTTTTTATAACGGTGCGTTTTGAAGCTACATTAGGGCTATTAGTGACGGGCTAATTTTTAACCACAATCAAAGTAAGGTAACGAGAGTGTCTCTTGAACTGACACTTGACTCTCCAAACTTTTACACTATCCAACGTGAGTACTTTGAACCTCAAGAAGTTTAAAGTGCATCTATTCCTTTCTAAGTCTACACAATGGAGGCAATGTGAAAAAAACCTTTTTCCCTGATGGAGATGCGGACTGGTAATTACCATTGCAGACTTAGTATATTCCTCCGAGAGATGGTATCACTTTTTAGTGTGGCACCATATAGGTGGATATCAATTGAGGGAGGCGTATATATACGCTGGTGGCACAAAGTCTAAAAAAGTATTTTCTAAATTTTTAAGTACTTCTTTACAAATTGATGTAAAATCATTCAATACAATATGCTATTTTTCTTTATCAAACATATGCTATGTTTCTTTATAAACTACATCCTTTGATTTATAAACTACATCCATAAAAAATTATTTCTCATTTCGTAGTAAAAAATATATATATATATATATTTGCGAATAACAAAAATGCTGTTTTAATTTACAAATAATTTTTGAGTGTAGAAAACAATAACTAGAATTTTTGTCGCTGATAGCTCAAGGGTCTTTGATATTAAAGTTTTTCGTCATCTAGATAATTAGGATGAAAATGAAAAAAAATATACATTATTCAGTTACTTTTATATTTTTTCCCTTTAATATTTCTCTGTGAATTATGCCTTTTGCTAAGTATTTACATTGGAGAAATGCAGCTTTTCCAATTAATGATTAAAGATGCTTAAAATTTAGAAAAATATCTGAACATTTCTTTAAAAAAATAAAGGGGAAAAAAATCAAGCGAGACAATAGTTTTCCTGTTCCGTTTTCCAGTGTACCTTTTGTTAAATGTAGGGTAATTAGTAAAAATTACCGTTTCCATGTCTTTGAGAAAATCAAGAAAAGAATTTTGGCGATAAAAAAATACATAAGCAATTTCTAATGCTCCCTTTTAACGTTCAGCATCTTAATAGCTAAAAATAGAAATAAGTATAAACAAAAGACTTCGGTGGCAAAAACGCTTTTCTACAATTATTTTTTTTTTTTGAACACTGAGTTAAATTCAGATGAAATAATTGGAAAGATTTAAAGCCTTATATTATCTATAACATTCAAACTTTAAAAAAAAATTAATAATAATAAGTGGGGAAAAAAGGGGGGAAATTATAAAAAAAAGAATATGTTTAATGATCATCTTCATTAGTATTACTTAACAACTAGTGAAAAACGAGAAATAAAAGGTAAAAATATTGAAGTTCATCATTTAAATGGGAAACACGCTGAATTTCTAAGAAAAATAATGATCATTTTGCGCGAATCTTTTCATTGAGAGTAATTCGAATATTAAAAATGTTCGAGACGGAATGAAAAAAAGGTGAAAGAGATAGAGAAGATAGGAATTTTCAATTTGATGATTAAAATGGAAATTGAATTAAGATAGAAATGAGAATAAATATCTGAAATTGGAATTTTAATTGTTAAGAATTCTAGTTATTATTGAAATGAAATGATTATATATAGAGAGAGGGGGAAACTAAGCACCCCCCTTAAATGTGAGATTGTATCTCATTGATTGGAATCGTATGCCTGTGTAACGACACTTCTTCTTTTTATATTCTAAAATAGAAATCAAATAAATTCTTAAAAAGAATATGCTATTATTAATTAAATGGGCTTATAAAATCATTTTTCGAAAAGTTTGGATTAGGTCATTATGATCTCTTAAAGGTTGCGTCTTTTTAATATTTGGTAGTTCCAATAGAAATAATTTTTTAAATGCTGTAATTGCATATGGATTACAGTTTTCATTATCGTGAAGATGTTGTTTACACTTAGGAAAATTTAAGCATATACACCAGGAGTGTGTCGAATACAATTAAACAGAATAAATGTTATTAATTCAAAGAGCGGGAAATTTTGTAGTTGCTTATTTGGATAATAGTTTTAATTCAACATTAACAAGTAATATATAATTAAAATGTTAATCAATTCCTACAAATTTCTTACTCAATTCCAAAGAAAAAAAATTTTATTTTAGTTACTTTTTTTATTCAGTAAGTATTATTGATATAAATATGTATACACATATGACAGAATCACAACATTAAGCGGCAAAATAGAGAGCGATTTTCTATTTTCCTTTCTATATATGGTGTTGGACTATTATTTTTGTTTGTTACTATTTATTCATTAAGTTAACTTAATTATTTCAATAAAATAGTATAGTAAAAAGAAATCTCATTCTCAGAAAGTAGGCCATCCCAGGTGGAATTCGAACCTACGACCTTTGGATTTGAAGTTCAACACTCTATCCATTGCGCTGCAGGGACACACAATTAGCAATTTTCCTTCTTATATATGGTGTTGGATCTATTATTTTTGCTTGTTACTATTTATTCATTAAATAAATAGAATTAATAAATTAATATTTAGAAAAACTGTATTAACATCAAGTGTCATCCACTACAAGTTTAAAAAAGGTATTTGAACTTGAGTTGATGAATAAGAAGTATTTTATTACCTATTGAAAACTTTTGAACAAGATATATATATGAATATATATAAAGGGAGAGGGAACTTATAGTGTAGGAATTTAAAAATGGAACATCTGCCTTTTTAAATTTAAAAAATAATTCCTATATTTCTTCTTTTTCTTCTTAAGCACCACAGCCTGTTGCAAGAAAAGGCTTTCTAGCAAAGTATTCTCCATTTGGCCCTATCCGGCGATATAACCTTCCATCGGCTTACTCGCTGATTACTTTTAAGTCATTTTCAATGTTATCCTGCCACTTAGTCAGCGGTCTTCACTTCTTTCGTTTTCCATCGATACTTCAAAAAGTTAATTCCTGTATTTACCTTTTGGAAACGTTGAAGGAAAATGTGAATAGCCGCCCGTTTTACGTGATAAAACTACCCAAATGAATAGACGTTCAGAATGTCGTTTTTATGACCGTAATCAGCAAATAAATCATGTAGATATCTAACATATATTTGTATTCTTTCTTCTTATAGCACAACATTTACGGTTAAAATCACTTGCAAAAAAAGATATTCTAGCAAGTTATAGAGTGCTTAAGACATTGCTTATTGTATGAAATCGACAAAGGGCACGGCTCTAGGCAGCCCAAAGACTGATTGCCGCAAATTGCTTTCCTTTTGTAAAATCTAACTTGGGGACCCAAAACCTGACTTTAAAGGGGTCCCAAATGCTCTCCGTAACGCCATTGACAAAGACAATATTGCAAGATATATGCCAAGTATATGGAAGATGATACAACTGTCGACAACACATATCGCATAACGTTTCGTAAATTCAGGAAGGAAACAGAAACTTACAAAATCAGACAAGTCTTGAATATCCTTCACTCATTGCAGAGGGAGGGGGATCACAAAAAATCACTCAGATCCAATCACCTTAAGTTTAGTACGAATCCTTCTATGCTCATCAGAGGAAGTTTTGGAACCGCTAGAAATTTGGGTACTTTTCCGTGTTTCGCCAGGGCAAATCTCGCCAAACAAGCTTTATTGAAGACAACACACAAGATACACATTAAACATTTTTCATAAATGTTGGTTCTCCTTGGTTTTTCATTCATTTTTGATGTGTTATGAAAAAGACGTGACGCAGAAGTAAAGATTATAACTTGTTTTGAAAATGAGGTGATAAAAGGTTACTAGTGGGAAAATTCTGTGAGGCGACGGTTGCATCATTTTTGGCGACTTTATTATCTGCGCCGGTGAAACGGAAAAGTACCAAAGATTAAGTCTTTGAGTTGTACATCAAGTTATGACGGTTCAACAAGACCAGTGAGTCTTTACCTGTGTTTCCTTTTAATTCAGTAATAAAAATGATGCAATATTGAAAGAGATTATGATTGGGGTGTGTGTACGTGGAAGTAAATAGTAGAATATGACCTTAACGTAAAGTATCAATGGACTCTTTATCAGCCTTCTGAATTGCCCTATCGATATCAAAATCAGAATTTCATGGCAAAAGCTTTTGCAATGTTTTGTGATATGCCAATGGAATTATTTAATGGCAGTCCTTATCACTTATCCAAAACAGTAATATCTTCTTTTATTATCTTCAATTCGACAAACCATGATTCACACCAATCCAAAAGTAATAGTGTCGTTTATCGCCACGATGATATTATCCATAATATTAATTTGAGATTACCATTCCACGTGAAAAAATAATCGAATTTAGTTGAAAAGTTTCAGACCACATTCTCTTATTCTTCTGATTTTGCATTTTCTGATCGTCTTTTTGTATGTTGACCAGCTGGAAAATCCTTGATTATTTTGATAATGTGAAACTTTTAATCGATACATTTTACATGGGGAACTTCAGGACTTTTACAGAGATGGGATTCGTCTCATACTATAAAGATAGGAAAATGTAGTAGATGCTAATGACAAATATGCACTAAATTAGATTAAATACATTTCGTGCTCTTTGCCTTTCTTCATAGTCGCAGAAACATCCAGAACTTTTGCACTTACCTAATAATATAAAGTTAATATTAGATACGTCACATGAAACTAACATCTCGAATTGTTTACTTAGATTTCTTGTCATAGGCGATGCAGATAAAATCGTATTTAAAAAAATAATCATAGATTCATTCAAAATACTTGGAGAAAAAAAGGAAATAAAAATTAATTATGCCCATTTTAAGATTAATACTATATTTTTCACAAAAGTTTAATAGTGTAAACACATAACAATGAGTTATCCAGATTTCTCATCTCAGCGGATACTAATGATCTTAAAATATGTTAGAATGCTGGTTCAATATCAAAATTTTGATTTATCTGGAGAAAACTGTAAACGAATATTAGTAAAATTTATATCGATAATCTCATCAACAGCAAATGTTTCTGAAATGCATTTATATTCTAAGGAAGGTTTCTTAAACCGGGTCAGTGGTGCAACGTACACCCCCACAATCCCGGCCAGCCACCGCGATGCGGGGGAGGTCAGGATTCTAGGGGACCCAAAGCATGACCAAAGACAAGTACAAACCCCTTGTATTATCCGGCTTGGAGCCCAAAACCTGACTTTGCAGGGCCCTTATCTCTCCGTTAGGCCACTGAACTGAAAGAAGAAACTTGCAAATCCCTGTCATTTCGAGAAATTTCCAAATATTTTTTTAAACATAATTTTGAACGCTTTCTGTTTTATGATAGAAAATTTAATGCGAAGAATAAAGTCACAGTAAATAACTTACGTAAATAACAATATCAATACACTCTGGTTGGTTTAAAATCTGAAAGGGCATCATTCATTCTCAATAACTGGACTTGTAATTAGAAAATTTGAACAAATACGAGAAATTATTTATTAAAATTAAATCTTAAAGTGTGTTTATTATCTTTAGTGTGTAGACTTCTGATATATTTATTTAATAATGCCGCGAACGTTCGATAAGTTATAAACTTCCACCTAAACATTTGACTAACTTCAGTTTTCTTCGAATACTTTAAACCAATTTCCTATTTTTTTCCTGCAAAATATAAATCTATGGTACATTTGGGCCATAAACAAATATTTACATGTTTCATCAACACATCGTGTTTCTCTATTTCGTTCAACAAATTTAATTTAAGCTTTCACCCACCTGTAAAAAACCATAAATTTCTACTAACCCCTCCTTCCCCTCGCCAAAACAAGGTGAGCACTCCCGGAAACCTACGTTGCGCTTTCCTTTTCTCTGTTCAAAGGCGTAAAAACATTTACGATGCCAACATCCGCCGTAACATATTGTTCATAGTCCCTATAAAATGTTCGTCAGTTGTTGGTCACACTTGCTGCAACTAACTCAATTTCAAAGAAAAGAGTCTACCAAATAACGTTGATCAAGTTAGAGCTTCATTTCGATCTTGCGCATGATCATAAAATGACACTTTTCATAAAAGTGGTAATAAAAAGGCATCTGGATGCATAAAAGCACGAAGAAGTTCACCCACCAGTGAGGGAAAGTTATGAAGTTTTTGGAATATATACATTTTTACTTTGTTTCGAGGGGGAAAAATAGTGTTGTAAAGGGCTGGCAGGTAATTGGTAGATTTCAAAATGTCTACTCATTTTTGTCAATATATTGTAGTTTTATTATTTTTTTCTTCGTTTTTTTGTGAAGCATATTATTGTGCGTACGATAAAGCGGTAAATAACATGATTGTTTAGACACTTACTGAAAGATAGTGTTTTTCAATTCCTACTATTAGTTCACACTCTCTATATTTATCTTGTTCAAATTTTCAATCGTTAATCAATGCATTTTAAAGCACTCAATTGAGGTGAAATTTTATAAACATGCTTATTTTGGATGACAATACAGGAATTTAATTATAATTAAAAAAATTAATTGATTAAAACTAATTATTCAAAGAATAACAAATACAGCGACGTTGACATCATTTTTGGTGACTTAGCGACCATTTTGGTTACTCATGTCAAAACTTGAAAAGGTTTTTTCCCTCACATTTTAAAGCGCTCATTTAAGCTGAAATTTTCTGTACACTATTGTTTTGGGTAACAATACGATAATCTAATTATAATTAATTAAAATTGTTTGAAGTTAATTATTTAAAGAATTAAAGATATAGGCCACGTCGGCTTCATCTTTAGCGTCTTGGGTCAAAGCTTTAAAAGATTTTTCTCAACTCACGTTTCAAAGCATTGAGTTGAAGTGAAATTTTATACACACGATTGCTTTTGATGACAATACGATACTTTAATGATAATTAATAAAAATTAATTGCACTTAATGTTGTGATTCTGTCATATGTAAATACATATTTATATTAATTGTAAATATTTAATAAAAAGTAACTAAAATAATTTTTTGTTGATCTAAGTAGGGATTGATAATTTTTTTTATAATACTTGTTTTATTCTGAGTTACTTTCAATACTTCATGTATTTCAATGAACACGTCCGATACGATAAATACAGGCATTTAAATTTGTTTTAAAAATTAAAGCAAATTTTGAAAAAATATTTGATTTTAAACCGTTATAATTACTTTCTTTCTCTCTGTCTTTACTTCTTCTCTTTGTGTGTACCGAAAAACAAAATGCATGGAAAATATTTCTGTTTACATAACACGTACTAAGGTATCCGACTACTTTCGGAACCGTGATTTTACAAAAGTGTACAAACGAATTTTTTTTAACATTTAGAGTCATTTAGATTTGAATACACGAATAAAATTGGCTTAAGAATAACATTACAATAAAAAAATTATTTAAATTCAATATTTTGGCAAAAAATGAACATAGAATTACCTATTTTCAAAGCATTTTTCTTTTATGGAAAAGGCTTCTGTAATAATAATATTTTGCATATGTATTGCTCAGACCTCTGCACAGAGCCTGAACTAGGACATTTGAAGTTTATAACTTAGAAGTAGATTTATCCATATTTTAATACATCAGAGACGATAAATTTTAACAAAAAAACAAACAAAAAAACCCACGATAATTATTTTAACTGGTAGTAACTTTGAAAATATCGTAAAATTTTCAAAACTCCTAGTTCAAGCACTCTGCAGAAGTCTTAGCTATACATAAACAAAATATTATAATTATATAGTAAGCATTTTTAATAAAAAAAAGAATATTTGGAAAATAGATCTAAGTTCATTTTTTGGCAAAATAGTGCTTTTACATAATTTGTATTGTAATAATATTCTTAAAACAATTTATACGTGTATTCTAATATAAATGACACTTAATATTTTTTTTAAAAATATTTGTTTGTACGCTTTTGAAAAATCACGGCTCCAGACGTAGTCGGATACCTTAAAAAAGCCCTCTTCTCTTAAATTGAGGGAATCAGTTTACTTATCCCTTATTTATAACGGGTCATTTATTGTTCAACTTTTTATTCATTTTAAAATCTTTTAGTTTTTTGTCTTAGGTGAAACAGATTTTTAATAAAAAAAATTCAACAAATAGCTGAATGTATCATTTCTTGAATATATTTCTTAAATTATAAATAATAATAATGCTGCAAATATTTGTGGCTCTAAGACATGATTTGGGAGTTAACACGGTTCTTATTATCTTCCATAGAGTTTGTTGAAAAAATTTTATAAGTTCCATTTTAAAAACTTTCGCGCCAGGTTTTTCCTCCTGAAACTAACTTAAGATTTTTTTTTTATGTTTATGAATGTTTTAACTGTCATCTTCTTGTAGAAGAAACGGGATATGTCAATTAAATTAAGTATGCACAGCAGTGCTTCTCAAACTTTTAATATTTGTGACCCAATATTCATACATAATTTTCATTGCGCCTCCCCCTTCTCGATACAATAATAATGTATTGAATTCAATAGTACTATACTTTGACGCTAAGCCTACAATACTACTTTAACCTCTTAATTGCCGCAGATGTATATAAACGTCTCGCTCAGACAAATCTTTAATTGCCCTATACGTATATATATGTATTTCGAAGTACGATTCGAGATCCAAACGAGTATGTTTCTAGCAAAATTCATATTCAAGGAAATTCGTAGGTTAGCCTCAAAGGCATAAATAATCGTTTCTTAAACTGTGGGGCGCACCCTCCCCCCAGGTGGCGTGATGACTCTACGAGGGGGAGGCGAGCATATTGAAAAGTCGAAAACAAAAGATTATTTAAAAAAATCATTAATTTATGAAAAAGTAAAAAAAAACAAAAAATATTCTGACATAATAAAATATATAAAACACGCATTTACACTGATATAATACACTTATAAATGTATCAGTATTGCACAGTGTATTTTATAATATAATTTAACAATACCAAGTTAAGAACAAATTTAAAAATTACCAGTGACTCCATAGGCTTGTCATATAAAAAAATGATATCCAAAAATTAATATTTATCTTGATAATTTGAGCGGTTTATAAAATTAATGCCTTAACTGCCGGTTAAAAGTTACGCAAATCACTTCTCAATGCCACCGTTTTCTACGCAGGCATTTATATGTGATGTATGGGGGGGGGGGAGAAAAGGAATAAATAAACAAATCCTATGAAATAAGTGAATCATTCACAAAAACTGTCAAGGTCCTTTTATTGCATTCCAAAGCCTTCGGAATAATTTTTTGGATAGCAGTGCACAGTAAAGATTGCTCTCCTGAAAGACGTATATGTACGTCATTTGCAATTATCATTTTGGTTAGAGATATGTTTATATATGTTGGTGGCATGTAAGAGGTTGAAGTCGTGTTGTAGCTTTAGAGTCAAAGTATAGTATTATTAAATTCAATACATTGTTATTGTATGGAGGAGGGGGCGAATGAATATTGTGTCGCGAATATTCAGAGTTTGAGAAGCACTGGCATAAAGAGATATATAACGTTATCTTCACTTTGCTCTTCTGAGTCCTTCTTATAATATTACCTCTGCATTGTGGCCAGAATATCAAAAAAGGTCAAGTACGACATCTATCAAGCAAAACCAATTTAAATAAGGTATTATACTCCAGATTCAAATGTGTTTTAAAATTAAAGCATTTTGTCACGAGTCATCACAACTCCTCTTATAAGCTCCACCACTATACTACTATACTAACAATCAACTTTGCACTTTATTCATCTTAACTTGCTCATTTTTTCGCCAAATGAAATTTAGATAAGAATTTAACAAAAATACTAAGCAAAACATCTTCCCCGGTGTTCCTTTAATATAAAATTACATCACGACTCAACTTTCTCTAACATTTAAGAAAAAAAAAAGGAATTGCACGAACCAAATAATGCAATTCCAGAGATAGCATTTAGCCTTACACCGTGTTTTGTTTCGCTGGTTCTGAATAACAAAAGCCGTAGCTCGCAGAAGCACATTATCCTGACTTTATTTGCAGCACCTGGGTAACGCTGTGATGTTTGGTTCGTACAAAACCGCGGCCTTATTACTCTAATTTGTGTTAAAGTGAGTTACCAGACGCGAAATGTCTTTTGCGTTGACGGAATGTAAATAGGAGGTTATGTAAATAACGATAAAACAAATTCCGCGGGAAATTCGTGCTCGTTATGGTGTAATGGAGAGTGACTGTGAATTTTAAGCAGTTCGGGGTGTGAAGACTCTGTGTGTGCAATTTGCTTCAGGATAGCCCACTTTGAATAGTATATTAGCGGTACTAGATGTCAAAAGTTAATGTTGAATTTTATACATTGTTTTGTCATTGGAAGTCTACAGAGTAATAATTATATGTTACGGTAGTGGAAGATTTTGTCCGAGATGGGTCTGTTTTGTGCCTCAAGGACGAGAGATCAATAGTTTCATTTGAGCTTTAAATAATAACCTCTACGTATTTGTAACTTTATTTAAGTTGGTTTTTAGTATTAGCTCTTTTCCTTTCAAATGAACTTCTTAAAAGGTTTTGTCCTTAAAATATTATTTGTAAAATTAAATACAGGAATAAACGGGGAACTCACACATATCCGGCCCAGTTTTAATGCGGCACTATTCACAGATCCAGTTAATCTTTCAGTGGTCATACCTGAGCAAATTTTAAAACAAATATCATTGCTATATTATATACTATTTTAAAATATGGGATCAACCAAAACATGGTTATTGAATAAAGACAATCACCTAGTATGATCAGTTGAAGAATCTCCTTTTCATTTGCTAGTATTAACAATCTTAAGGTTAATGTATGCTGCAATTTCAATTATACTCCTATTCCAGCATTTCTCAAACTGTGGGTCATGCCCTGTAGGGAGCGAGATAACCCAACGAAGGGGGCGCTAGCATATCGAAAAGTTTTGAAAATAAAAATATTATTAATTTTTACTAAAAGGAAGTAAAACAAAATTTATTCTGGTATAATAAAAATAAAATACGCATTTAATTTTTTTATAAATGAATTATATTTATAAATGTATTAGTTCTGCACAACTTACTTGATAATTAATTTAACAATACCAAGTTAAGAACAAGTTAAAACAATTATCCATGGACTTTTCATAAATAAAAAATGTATTACTTATCTTGATAATTTGCATGGTCTATAATTAAAGTCACATTTTAGCTTTACGTCAAAGTACATTATTATTGAATTCAATACATTATTAATTGTTTGGATGAGGGGGAGTACGAAGAAAATTATGACTGAAAATTGTGTTGCAAACATTGTAAGTTTGAGAAGCACTGTCCTATTCAATACAGTAAATAAACTCTATGACATCAAGCTGAAGATATTTTAATATTGTGCTATTGTCTTACCAAGCTAAGTGGTTTATTAATATCGATATTTAGTTCAAGAAT
Source organism: Trichonephila clavata (assembly GCA_019973975.1). NCBI lineage: Eukaryota > Metazoa > Arthropoda > Arachnida > Araneae > Nephilidae > Trichonephila > Trichonephila clavata. The sequence goes on along the minus strand of BMAO01020847.1, from coordinate 30,254 downwards.
TTTTAAGTAAATATTTTTTCAGAGTTCATTTACCTCTAAAAGATACCAATTAAATCACCGAAACTCTGTTCTTTTATTCAAGAAATTTTGAATAAAAGTTAATTATTATACCAATTTGCAAGCATAAAATTCAAATAACGAAAATAACCTTGTTATCATTTTTGGTATTTTTGGCATTTACTATTGTCTTTTTTCTCCTTGTAATTGTGGACAAAGTGTTATGTGTCTCTCTGTTTGGGTTAGTTTTGTATTAGTGCAGTATGTCTCAAACTGTACGAGGGGGGGGGGGCAAGCATATTGAAAAACAAAAGATTATTTTAAAAAATTATTAATTTACTGAAAGTAAACAAACAAAATACATTCGGATACAGTAAAAAATAAAATCAACATTTGCACTGATAGAATACATTCATAAATGATCAGTACTATACAATGTATTTTATAATTATTTAACAATACTAAGAACAAGTTTGATAATTACTAGTGACCCCCCCCCTCCCCATTGGCTTGTCATATATAAAGTAATATACAAAAATTAACACTTAGCTAGATAATTTGCACGGTTTATAATTAATCCTTTAACTGCCGATTGAAAGTTACCTGATTTGCTCCCCAATGCCACCGTTTTCCACATAGGCGAGCGTATGTGATGTATTGGGGGGGGGGATAAATAAGGAAATCCTCTGAAATAAGTAAAACCTTTGCAATCTTTGTCAAGGTCCATTTATTGCATTCCAAAACCTTCGGAATAATTTTATGAATAACAGTGCGCAGAAAAGATCGTACTTCGAAAAGACGTATATATACGTTCGGAGCAATTAACACTTTGGCTGAGCGAGACGTTTATATACGCCGGGGGCACTTAAGAAAAAGTTCTATTCCAACTTTAGTAGTATTGTTGAATTCAATACATTATTATTTGTATGGAGGGGGGGGGGGTGCAATGAAAGTTATGGTTGAATATTGGGTCGCAAATATGGAAAGTTTGAGAAGCACTGTATTAGTGGCATATACCGCAAAACTGTCGAATGAGTAAAGTCTCTAATATACCAAAAAAGTATTATTTCTTTATATAAAAATAAATACTACTTCTTGATATAAAAATAAATATTATTTCTTGATTTATAGATAAATACTATTTCTTTATATATAAACTAGCTGGTGTACCTGTTCTTCGCAGGGGTGAATTGAAAAATTAAACAATACACATTGTGAAGGATAAAGAAGTTTTTTATGAGTTAATTTTATATGAATTGCAAATTAATCAAAAAAGGCTTTTTGCATTTCACAGTGGAACAAAAAAACCATATTTGTTAAATTTTAAGTCTGAAGGTCTAATAGCTGATAAAAAGGATGTTTTTTTTTTTTTTAAATTTATAACTCCCATAACTCTCTTATGGGTCGATTTTTGAAAACACCTTCCTAAGCTGATCTTTACTTAGCAAAAGGAACACATCGTTACAAATTTAGTGTAATGAACTCTTAAAATAGTGTAAATAATTTATATATGGGTGTTTAATACGTTAATATTACTTTCAGTTGTATTTATTTTATTTTAAAATTGTAACCTTTGCAAAAAAACACAGTTCCTTACATTATAATCGCGATTCAATGGAAACATAGCGTTGGCGTCATTTTGGGGACCACGTTGGCAACTTGGCGATTGATTTGAACGGTGCAGAAGTTTTTTTTTTTGTTGTAACGCCTCCTGTGGTGGGGAGCTGCAACAAGAAGATAACACAAAAACTTCTCCACAAAAATTCCATACACTGTCCATTTTTCATAGTGATTAGTTGAACGATGTTGGAGTGAAGCGAGGTCATATATACAAACATCCATTTATATATATATAGATACGTACTATTTCTTTATATATAAATACGGACTATTTCTTCATATACAGGCATTCTCTTTCTGATCTCTACTGGTCGCAGTAGCTTAGTAATAGTTGAGCTCGTAACCGGCAGGTAAGGAGTTCAAGCCCTAGTTCCCTGAAAATCCCCCTTGTAGACAAATTGAAACACGTCACACTATTGCGGCTCGAAGTCCTTTTGATAGCATGATGCGGAGAGGAGGTGACAGCTCACAAGAGTCGTTCTTAATCACTTGACCCAAGTTCAGAATAAGAGTCCGTTGCTTACAGTCCTTGTTTTACTTTATAGGGTGATACCTTAATATTACTCTCTTTATAACTTTCAGATTTGAAGTTTAAATAGTATAATTATAAATAATAAAGTGTCGGTTAATACCTGTCGTTAATACCTGTAAATAATACCTGTCGGTTCCTGCTTGTCTCTGAAACCCCTTGTCTACCTGTAAACCCGGCTAGGTGTGTGGGAGAAACTGAATGATCATCAGACATGATTTCAATCTAATCTATTTATTATTTCCAAATATCAATCAGACACAATAACAATCAATTTAAAGTAGGTGATTAAACAGAGTAGAGCGTGGAGAGGAGATTCTATAACACGGGGATACAACTACAGACTCTCAACTGAATCTAAGATAGCTTAAATACGCTCAAATATAACTACGTCGCATACTGATAAGCTAACTTCTAATTAATCAAGCTCACGATACCTGTACTCTTTATGCATCGGATCCTACACTGGAGTCTTGCAGGTTATCTTTATTGGGATTGATCAATGTCATTGGATTCGCTGGTGTAATCCGTTTTCCTGGACAACTCCACGACCTCTTAATAATTCCACTCTCTTTCAATCTGCAACTTACAAACTAACTCGCAAACTTTTTGCTAACTCCTACTTGCCAACTCCAACGTGCCAACTCACAAACTCGCGAAAACAGAATTTATATAATATACTTCATTTACATAATCCGCTTTCTTGGTCAGCGAAAGTTGGTTGAATAAAATTATTTTTCTACAGAAAAGTCCCCAAGGTATTAATATAGTTGCAGATAGATCCGTCACAAAAGAAATAATCAATGCAAAATGTTTCTTTAAATAAATAAAAAAAAGTTGGTACCACTTATTGATTTACATTTATTATCTTCGCAAACGAAAAATATTTTCTTATGTATGAAAGGTTGAATTTTTATAAATACAATTTGGACAGAAATTATTTTCAGACGCGCGCACATGCTAAAAACAAACCATAATATTCCCTAAAATATAATTTTTTTCCCTTTTCCAAAATTCCATCATTCATTTCCATTTATCAAAATCCAATCAGGAGGTAGAATGAAATTAATTATTGTTCATTTCCCGGATAGGACTTAAAACAAAAATCTTATTCCAAATAAGATCTTGATTACATACTTCCAATTTATTTGGCGCTCATTGGAATTCAATTATATCACGATAAAGATTGAAAATAGTTCTTTTTTATTTCCTCTTTTTCATCCTATTCTTTGCTCCAGCTTTCAGCATGTAATTAACTCTTCAGCTGGCTCCGTGAAATAGGGTCTTAAATCAAAATGAAATTTTCTTTGATGTTTAATTGCAAAGAAAAGCGTTAATACTCTCAGTTGTTGTGCCTTATTTTGGCGATAAACGTGGCGAAAATTAAATTTCGTAAACACGTATTTGATCCTGGAAATCACTCCAAGGTGGATTCAGATGGGTATTAGGAATAATGAGGGATAATTTTTGAGACGACATATGTAGGAATTAATTACGTTATTATTGATATACAGCTTATATTCATTATTTTTATGAATGGTTTTAATTAATAAGTAAGTTTTGCATTAATTAATATAACACTAAAGCTACTCGAGGGTTATTTTAATGTGTAAAATGAACGCAAATCAAAATACTGCATCTGTTTTCATGCGTCATTTAATTGGTGCAAAATTGTTTATTGATTTTGAATATTAAAGCAATTTGTAGTAACGTTCGGTTACCTCTTACATCCGAACCCTCTTGTCTACCTGTAAGCTCGGCTAGAGGTGTAGGAGGAACAGAATAATCCACAGACATGATTTCCAATCTAATTAATTTATTAATTCTTATTAACAATTATCAAGAAATACAATTCTAATTAAGGTTTATGATTTATAATAGAGTGCGGAGGTGAGATTTTATAACACGAGAATACAACTACAGACCCTCAACTGAATCTAAGATGGCTTAAAAACGCTGAATTATAACTACGTCGCACACGAATAACCAGCTTCTACTTAATCAAATGCACAGTACCTAAACCTTCAATACATCGGATCCTAAACTGGAAACTACCAGGCACTCTCTTTGGCTTGATCAAATGACTTTGGCTCCTCGCTCTGTAATCTTTAACTAATTCCACTGCTTTTCAATCTTTAACTAACAACTAATTCTCAAACTTATAATAACTCCTATTTGCACACATCTAACGTACACTCATGTCCATAAATTTAGGATAATGAAGTTCAGGCAAAGAAAGAGACAGAAGCAAAACAAATTTGACTTATTTGTAAAGTCTATTTATTAAGCAAAAGGTAAAGAACAAAAAAGATGCTATATGTTTGACATAATTAATAAAAATTGCGATTTTTACTTCCAGGAGCAAATTTCAAAAAAGAACCTATTTATACAAAAAACAGTATAACATGGTTAGTATGATGGTTAATACGGAGTATGTCTCCCGGACGATGCAATACAGGCCTTACAACGACTACGCATGTTGAGTATCAAATTATCAATCAGATCTTGGGGAATATTACACCACTCATCAAGCAATGCTCTCCGAAGTTCCGGTAGACAGGTGGGAGGGGGTTGACGGGATGCAATTCGTCGGCCAAGCATATCCCACACATGCTCTATTGGATTCAAGTCCGGTGAGTATGCTGGCCGATCCATACGGGTGATATCCTCCGATTGAAGGCATTCGTCTACAATGTTTGCATGGTGAGGACGGGCGTTGTCATCCATAAACAGAAATTCAGCACCCATGGCGCCCCGAAATAAACGTACATGTTGTTCCAGAATGACATCCCGATAGATGTGGCCTGTCATCGTTACTCTCTGAACATGCAGGTCAGTTCTGGAACCAAGAATAATTCCTCCCCAAACGAGCCATCCTGCACCACCGTAACGGTGTCGTTCAATGGTGTTCTCATGGTGGTAACGGGTACCTGGCGCTCTCCAAATAAAAGTCCGGCGATAATAAGACTGCAAACTAAACCTGGACTCGTCGGAAAGCATCACACAAGACCACTGTTGCGGTGTCTACAATGCATGCTCTCTACTCCAGGTTAATCGCAGGCGACAGTGAGTTGTGGTAAGGAGAACACATCTGAAAGGCCTACGAGCATATAGACCAATGTGCCCTAAGCGTCTGTACACGGTCTTCCTTGAAACTGTCGTCCCGGTAGCTAAAGAGAGCTGACGAGATAGGTCTGATGCTGTGCTACGTCTGTTTCTTTTGGCAGTAGCTGCCAAATACCGGTCCTCATTCGGCGTTGTAACTCGGGGGCGACCTGTGCTGTAACATCTACTCACATTAACATCATCTTGGAATCTTTGCCAAAGCCTGGAGATGACACTCTGGGGGATTCCAAGTTCTTTGGATACTTCCAACTGGGTACGTCCATATTCCAGTCGTCCGATAATTCTACCACGTAAAAAATCATCCAAATGCTTCCTTTGTGCCATAACTATGCAGTTATTGCACTGAAAGGCTTTTAAAGCGCTTGTGAACAAGTTTACTTCTTTGCCATCATTCCTTATATACCCCTCTCTTACATTCTCGTCATCGTGACGTACTATCCGCGTCATCTGGTGGTTTCCTGTAATTTGCATATTCTTCTCCAAGATGTGTGTGATAATCCTACAGGTGAAATTTTTATTTTAGAGTTCAATTTCTGTGTGATTCTGAACTATCCTTAATTTATGGACATGAGTTATCAACTTCAGCTTGGCAACAACAACTTGTCAAGAACTCGCTTCTTCTTTGCCAACTCGTGAAAACCGAATTTATATAATATACCTCATTTACATAAATCGCATTTCCTTACTCGATGAAAGTTGGTTGAAATAAATATTTTCCTGAAGGAGAAATGAAATGATTAGTTGAACCTCGTATAGATCCGTTACAAGCTGTTGACCGTGCCAGAGGTGTTTATTTGATCCATCGACCTACTGGTCGTCAGCTACGCCGTGCATGCCTTAGACCAGGGGTACTCAACCTTTTTCCGCTTTCCACAAACATATGACATCTATTTCACGCGGGCCGCAACTTTAGGATAAATGAGAAGGGGAGGGGGTGCTATAAGACAAAAATATTTAAAATGTGAAAATTTTATCAAAATGACTGATCCCCTCAGGAACGCCCAGTGGGCCACATGCGGCCCGCGGGCCGCAAGTTAAGTATCGCTGCCTTAGACGATTGAGACGAAATTATCCCTGTGCGGGCCAGTCGTTATGGGTTTTTACTCCACTGCTTTGTTGTTTGCGACTTGTAGAAAGAGGCGCCCCTGCAAATGAATGTAATTTCTCTCTTCAACTGGTCACTTATTTTAATCTTTAAAATATTTTAAATGGCATGAAAGAAATCTAATTTGAATTAACATCCATCTAGAGCAGTGCTACTCATAGGGAACGTTTTAAGTCTTGTGCCAACCAGACTCAGGGCCTTGTCCTACAGAGGACGTCGTTTCGTTTTCGACTCAGCCTCTGAAAGATCATGAATTGGCTAATTTTAATCGTCAAATGTTATTCCCAGACATATTCTCCGGAAAAACTGGGAATTTCAAAGCAGCAGAGGCAAGACTGCATTATGTCAAGTCCATCAACATGCTTAAGCCTAGGCTTACCGCCATTCCCACCATTACTCATTTAGTAGAAAAGTTGTAGTTGGTTTATGTTTAGGTTTGTGAGTTTGTGTCACGTACATTTATTTGTTATGGGTCAGCGTTTGCTTGAGTGTATGGCAACGTGTGACGGATCTATATGTGACCTTGAACTGACTCCCTTTGAGAATTATTTTAGGCCAGTAATTCTAACCAATCTTCTCCTAAGAGAAGAAAACTTGATATGCAAATTAAGTTTAATATATATTTCCTTCTTCGCGCGTTTGAGAGTTGGTGAATTGTGAGTAGATGAGAAGTGAAGTGAATAATGAATATTTAGTGAAGTGGCAGTGAAGTGTATACGTAAACAAAAAGTAGGAAAGCCTGAATTTTAGATAAAAAGGAAGTGATACGATTAGCTAACCAGATGTGTTAATGTCAACTTGAATTCAAATAAAAGACTGCATGAGTTCAGGTACTGTGATCTTAAATTAAGTCGATGTTTAGAAAGCTAAACTAATAGTGCGGTATTTAAATACGTAAGCTCTGTGTAAAGTAATATTAAAAGTAGAGCTGCATGATTGAATATATTCTCCCCCAACGCGAATCTCGCCTCCCTCTTGCTCTATTACTGATTTGAATTATCTTATTTAGAGTGTTATTTGTGTCTGAGTTGACAATAGGGATAAATAAAATAATTGGAATTCATCATGTCGTATCATCCTTTAATTCCTTCCACACCTTTAGCTGGGTCACAGGGTAGAAGGGATGTAAAAGTGTTTCAAACGTATGCTACATACTGTTTACTTATATGTGTCGCAAGTAGGACCTGCTTTTGAATAGAAGTCCAAGAAGTTGCTCCAAAAGTCTTAAGTCTCTTCTACTTTGTACACAAAAAAAATTATATTTCGTACTTTGTAATTGTATGGGGTACACATATCCGTATCAGATGCTTATAGGGCAGAGCCGGTTCATCCAGTGGGTGCTTGGGGCGAGCGCCCAGAGACCTGGGGCCCGGAAAAACTGGACTTAACCAGTTTCGCTAGTTATAAATTTCGATCCACCAGTGTGAAGGGGGCATGTAGGTCTTCTGTGCCCAGGGCCTGAAATAAGTTTAAATTGCCACTGTTATAGGATATCCCCATACTTAAGACTAAGACTCAGGAAAGGAGTCCACAGTAAATAAAAGATTTAGAACACTTGATTTGGTGATTCGAAAGACTTATTGAAGTTACTTATAAGATACTACTTTATAAATTAAGAGGTGACGCTTGAGCTGACGCGACATTCTCTTAACTTTACATCATCCCATTAAAGGACTTCCAATCCCAGTTACATTCAGCAAAAAGCAACCTTCACTATTCTGCTTGATTGTCAATAATGGAACCAGGGATAGGACATTATCATCATCTTGATTTAGAACGTTGCGTAGTAGTGCGAAGTTAATAATGTTGTGAAAATAAGATTTTGTTTCTGAGTAATAAGTTTTCCAGTAGCCTCTGGAAACTATATAAAATGGCTATTATTCTCCTAAAACTTTGTTTTTGTAACTGGGACATATTGTTATTTTGAATTTCCTTATAATATCCCTACCCTTAATTAAAAATGGACAGGACTTGTGACTTTCTAAAAGGGAAACGTTATCTTTTATACCCTGATTAACCCACACACCGCAAGTCCATTTCCAAATCTGTAGGCTCAATAATTAAAAAATGGAAATCTTTATCTATAATGGCCCTACAAATCTCTTGGGAATCGATTTTCGTAAAACCTGTTTTAAGATTATATCTACTGAACAAGAAAAAAACACGTTTACGAAATTTTTAAGCATGTAGGCCTAATTATCCAAAACAGGAAATTGTTATTATCTATAACGCCCCCTCAATTGAGTATAGATTTCCAGATTACCTCTACACAACAATTAGTAGATCTCTACACAACAAAGAAAACATGCTTACCAAATTTCAAAGTAGGTTTAATAGTTCAAAACCGATTTTTTTCATTAATCCCCTCCCTTTTAACTCCACTTGAGGGGGAATTTCTACAAAATCAGTTCTTAGCGGATCTCTACAGAACACAAGAAATATGCTTGCCAAATTTCAAATATGCACATACACACATGTAATAGTTTAAAAAAGGAAATTCTTATCTATAATGTCCCCATAACTCTTCGCATGGGCGTCAATTTCTATTCAACAAAGGAAACATTCCAAATTTCAACTTTGTAGGTCTAATTGCTCAAATACGCAATTTCTTTTTCTAAACAGCCACTTAACTTCCCGCAAACCTCTTCGAGAGTCGATTTCCGGAAAATTTGTCCTTAGCGGATCTCTACTCAATAAACACGCTTGCCAAATTTCAAGTCTGTAGATCTTTAGTAATAAAAAAGTGAAATTTCATCTATAACCTTCCTTAACCCTCTCAACTCCGCTTCGAGCTAGATTTTCACAAAATCCTTTCTTAGCAGATCTCTACTGAAGCCTGCTGAACAAAAGAAACATGCTCACCAAATTTGAAGTCCGCAGATCTAATAGTTTCGATCTTGTGAATAGTGAATGAGTGGCTTTTCTACTATATATATAGAGATAAGGTATTTTGAGATATAAATCATTATACTTTACTGTAATTAATTTCTATACTTAGTTATTATTATTAACACACGCTGAGATAAAACTTCGAATTACATTTAGAAGGAAATATACACTTACTAATCGCTTATTTGTAGTTATAAGTACATCATTACTCCTGCATTCTAAACTTCCCCATTAAAATCATCATTCCATTGAATATTATAAAATCATTATTACCTATTAACATTTAGCCAATGTATATTAATAACATTTCAGCTCGAACTTCCAGATTCGTTTTTTCTAAACAATCACATTCTATGCAGAGATAGCATCTGATAATGATACGAAGAGGGGTATATCGATTTTGTTTTCACACCCATCTCTCCTATTCTTCCAGATAAAGGATCAAGACCTTGATCTAATAGCATGCTGCCCCCCACCCCTGGAAGGGGAAGAGAGGTCAGTTCCCCTCCCCATTTAATATATCTCGGTATCTATCGCTAAACACGCGCATTAATGCAGCAATACCGAGTTAATTAGGACAGACCGAGGGAGGGAGTCAGAGGTCAAATGAATCAAGTCAAATAAATCGTCTGCATTTTCAAGACTCACACAGGGCATTTGCATATCATTTCGTGCACCCCGATAGAATGTACAAGGAGACCCTTTGCAATTATTGGAATCCTCTGGAAGTCCAGTAGATCAAGCTGTGTTATTTTTGTGGGGATGGGCGGGGGGTTACGATTTCTGTTAATGGATTAATGTATAGGTGCTAAGGTATGTAGAATTAAGGGTACTCTGTAATTTGTTGGGTATAACATTTTTTTTTAAAGAAAATATTCATTCCATGGGGCAATTTAACATCTATAGAGTTAAAAAGCTAATTCTTTGTAAAAAATTAATATTAGCAGTTATTGGAAGGGATGAACCTTCGGATTTCATGTATATTTAAGACCAAATTGTAAATTACACGTCATATGGAGGATTGAAATAAAAAAGGAAAGTATGCTTTGCAGTTGGATTCCTACTTTATCTTTCAATTCCTCTCTCGGTTAATTCTATTTTAACTAACGTATAATAATTCTTTTTCTGTAACGGTAGCTTCAATTAGAGAACGAAATAACTATATATATTTGGGCTTCTGCGATTTACTGAAAAAGCTTTCGTTCAAGATTCTGCTATAAGCTGAATTAAAACAATAATATATACTCCAATATAAAATCAACAACTCATTCGTATGGATGATTTCAGAAGCTTTAGTACTTCAGAGTATTTAATGAGATTGATTCATTAGTTCACTGCAATTAAAATTTAATTTGTGACCTCAATGCTCATTAAACTAATGGTAATTTTAAATAAATAAAACACAGTAGAAAAGTTCAATATATCATAATTAAATTCTACATAAGAAATTAATTTCTTATGGTCTATTAATTAAAAACCTAACTATACGTAGCTTATGTTTTAATTCACGTTATAACTACTTATTTATTCATCAAATAAAATAAATTTCTTCAGAAAAATATTTAGTAATATTTGATTTGATCACATTTTTTTAATATCTAAACAATATCTCGTTTATTTTATGAAACATTTATTCAACATCCCGTTTTAAATAAATTTATTATTTCCAAGAATACATCTAGCACTATCAATTATAGGCGCGTCCAGTTCTGAACATTTTTTACTTTCTTCATTGAGAAACACCCACAACTTTCTTTCATTTTGAAACATTCACTTTTTTGTGTTGTTCTCTAATTTGCATCTGACAATCGAATTCCAAACCCAAATCAATAATTCATCAAGTTCTGATGTATTACATATCTGTAGTGATAAGTACGTGTTAACCATCAAATAAGAGATGGATAATACAAAATTAATTTTAAATGGCCACCCTTCAAGAAAAACAGACCATCATTGTTCCACCACCCCTCGGAGTACCTACGCAGTCAAATCCTACTCGGTGGTCAAAAATGATCGATCTGAAAAATCACTTCAAAGCGTATTAATTTGAGTTCCATGGTACTAACTTTTCTAATCTTACGATGATCAAATAGTCCAGAAGTAAATCCTCCATAACATACATTAATTCGACCTCCAGCTGAGCTACGCTTACTTGCAGAAAAATAATTAAGGGTCTTTTAAGACCAATTAAGTCTTTGAACATAGTAATTATAGATATGGATTAAGGTGGGAAGGGCTTAAAAATCAATTTAAATCGTCGAAATCGTACTACAGAATGGTAAGGGTTGGACTTATACCTGACGTTCTAGATGTCATGAAATGATGGATGAGTATGCAGTCGACTTAGTTGTTGCATACACCAAGATTCCCAAATGAGACAGTATCATAAAGGGAAATTTTCATACCGAATTCTCTGGGGTCTTATGTTGAATTAAGTAGTTTGTAAATTTGGGCACGCGTTATAAGAATAGTACTAGTTCTCTAGAAGCTTCTTGGGAGGTATATGTGCTGAGCAGGGTAGTTCTGAATTAACTTTTTACCTTGCCCTTTAACTTTCATTGTATTGTTTGAGTTTCTTTATGATTTAGAATGGTAAACGAGTGGAATGGTAAAATTGGTAATTGAATTACGAATTATGCAACGAGTGTAAAAGGATGTTTATGTATGCTGATTTCTGGAAGATACATAATTAAATATGTAAAGGGGGAGGAATGTATTGTTTGCTTTATTGTTTTGTTTCGAAAAGGGTGATAGGCTTTCATATGATAAAGTTGATGTGCGTTAAGATAACAGTTATTTTAAGTATTTTTAATAGAAGAAAAATTCAATTTGAGATTTTTTTTATCTCATTTGCATTTTAGATTTTTGTATATATATAATTGGATTTAAGTTTGCATAAATAATTCATATTTCGGACAGTTTTTTTTTTTGTGTGTGAAAAAAAGTAAATTGAAAGAAAGTTAATGATTACATTTGATCACAAATAGATTTGCATTTTTTTCACATTTAATCGTTTTGCAACATCTTTAATTCAATTTATAGCTATTTCAGCTAAAATATATTACTCTTTAAATTGATATTTTAGAACAGTAGTTTTGTTCTTGTTCCGTAAGTCAATATTTTAGTAAATATGTGCCCTCTGTCATTTAATACCCCACATTTCATTTTTTTCTTTAAATTTCGAAGTTCTACTTAGTGTTTACTAGATAAATTTTAATAATTACAATAAAATAATACTTTGAAATCCTGCTTCCTCAGCAAAAAATTTATGAATGGAGCACATATTACAACTCATATATTATCTGTGTTAATACAATTAAGCGTTATGTGTTATGCAGTAGCGCTCCAGAAATTTTTCAAGCGGCGGGGGGAGGGGGGGTCCAGCGTCGGTAGTCCAATATCCTCGTATCATGCTCCAATGCGCCGCCCAACATATTGTTTTAATTTTATCAATTTTAAGGTACAAAAATAGTGAAAAATTAATTATTGAATTGATAATTAGCATTAATTAATAAAATTAATTATCAATAACGAATAGTTAAATTTTACGTACTATATACATAGGATTATAATCAATCGAGAAAAAAATCAAAGGTTTTGGGGGGAGGGTCCAGACCCGAGGCCCCCCTCTCTAGTGAGCGCCACTGGTATTATGCCATTATGCAGAGCAAAAACAATTTAACAGAGACATTGATAGCACAAAGATCAACGGCAAACTATTATCTTAACTAACAAGTTCAGATTCATCCATACTACTAATTTTTGATGCTCCTTAATCTGGTGGGAATCATGGATTCGCTGCTTGTCCTCTAACATTCGAGAAAGGGGACTGTATGACAATGAAGTTTAATGCTCTGACGCGCAGACTTCTGTACTCTTGACAGAGACTTTGTAATTACTATGAGGTGATCTAGAACCTCTATGTTTAACTTTTCAAGGAAACAATTGACACTAATTACATATTTATGAGTAACCACGCTCTTACATATAGTATTCGTCAGGTCAACGAATTTCTGGGAAGTGAAGACATATTTCATATTGATTAACCAATGAAAACTTCAAATCTGAACCCTATCGAAAAGATTTGAGATGTACATAGGTAGGTAATTGTAACTCCTCTTTTGTCTCCCCCAAGCCACCTAAGGCTTGAAACAGCATTGCTGGTGGGTTGGGATTGATTTCAAAAGAGATTCATAAACTATCCCATTTCCAGACAGAATTACATTGCAAGGTAATTTCTCAGATATTATTTCATTATATTCATAAACACACCTAATTTCCTTTGTATTTCATCAATACTTCTGAAGATAAGAAAGGAAGGGTGAAAATTCGCTTAACTCTGATTCCCAGTGTAATGCATGTATTATTAAGACAAATATATGCATTACTAGTAAAAATAGCTATGGAAGTCACAAGGCACAATTTTATCTTTTTCAGAATTAACTCCACCTTTTGAATTAAACTTTCATTTCCATTTGCAAGAATGGGCCTAATACGGCATTTAAGAGAAAATTTCATGACGGCTACAAATAATACCCATTTTCATATGTCTGAAATGAATATAATTATTTACATATTCATTTCAAATCCCCAGATAGTATCACAACCATAAAAATGGCATTATAATTTTCTAATAAATATCTTAAATGTGTACTAGAATAGGGATATGCATGCGCTTAAATCCAACTATTTCAAGATGCGAAAACACATGTTTATGCTGCAGAATTTCCCAAAATAATGCCATATTTATTGATCTTTTTCAAATTGCATCTTCTGCTCCCTCTATAATTTCTAGTCTCCCGCGGTTAGCCGTTGAAAGTTCAATCATAATCAGACTCCGATCATTATGTTAAGATATAATAACCACAATATATCGAACAAAAAACAAGATAATAAATAATGAAGTATTTGGTTTTGATGTCAAAGCCCCGACAACACAGCATCCACAGTGGTAAAACCAGTTTTAATAAGCCTCTACGAGATAAAGACCCATGTTACCTGATGAATAGTAATTTCGTTCAAAAAAGAGAAAAAAATAGGTGTACTCGTGTCGATAATCTACTTAGCCTAAAGTCATCCAATACTTATTGATGTCCCACAGTGTCTGGGAACAAGTCTTCAGTCTTTTACATACCATAAAACCATTCCGATTGTTAATCTTTCTGGAAATACCACAAAAGACACCATTGGCCCTCTGTGGTTCATAGAATCATTGGGACTTATTGAAATAGGGACACCATGACGATTTTTAATTATTTTTTCCTCGTAGAGAGTTTGCGAAATCCGGTTGGTGGCTCTACAACCTGTTGAGGAAGCGTTTACACGAGAAAGGGAGTTTAATAATGTTGTGAATCCGATAACTTTTGGTGTTCATTGGTCTGTGATTGCCCTGAGGTGGTGTTTTCGAACACGCATGTTGCGTGACAGAATGTTCCAGGGGGTACCAAAAGGTGCGTTCCAAGGTTAGGCAACCGTTACGAGGTAATTGATGTGTCGACGGGGTTTGATAGTAAACGGTATTATGGCTAGAATTACCAGATTTCTACTCTAGAGTCGGTGAAGCTGAAGAGTCTTTTTTATTGTAATTAATGGTGATTTTAATTGAGGGGAAAAATTATTACCCTTATTTTCTTCTCATTTAAGTCAAAATTTGATTAGTAGTAATTTTTTTAAGGTTTTGTGATTTAAGAGAAGAAAAAAAAGTTTATTTGCCATGAGATAAAACATACAAACAAAATTTTATATCGGTACTTAAAATATTTAAAGAAAATATCAAAATGAGAAGTTAATAATCACGTTTATCTTACATTATACTTTCGTGTTAGTAAATATAAAGTTAATATTTTTTTATGTAGTAAACTATCCTAAACAGAATGTGTATTTAAGAAAAAATTCGAGAACCATTAAAGTAGCCTCACTAAAGCTTCATAGCTCAAAATTTTTTTTAGATTTATTTCAAAAATTATAAACAATATTGCGATTATAAAGGCACAAAATGCTAATACAGTTAAACCGGATTTGAACATATCTTTATACTTAACTATTTTAATTTATATTAAATGCAAAGCACTTTTAATCCTTATCTATTAGTGTCTTTAATGCATCATTTACTGTATCTGAAAATATGAAATTTTACTTTGTATATTAGCTTGGATCCCTAAATATGGTAATTATGTAAGAATTTTTTTTAAAAATTATTATTGTTATTTTTACATGGGAAGGTAGTCCCTCTGAGTTATTTAGTAAGATATCGAGTGTTCCATGTCCAAGCCAAACATATGTTCAGATAAATAGATCTATTCAGTGAAAATACAGATATACTCAGTGATTTGTTAAAGAATTCCGTCCATCTACAATGATGTATTTAAATTTTATCTGAGCAAATAAACCTGTCAATATAAAGATTTAACACTTGAGGCAAAAAAAAACAATTTTAATTAGATATTCGTACGATTCTTTTCTGAATGTAAAACATTTGGTTCCCCTACCATACAGCACATATTAATCCAATATTGTTATTTTAATGCTTCTCATACATATAGAAATTCCTAAAATTAATTGACTAATCATTAACAATTTGAACATATTATTGGGTTTTTTTTCCAATAGATAAAACCTTATAAGAAAATGCATATGCTTTCTTAATTGTTTCTTAAGAAATATTTCATATTAGATTTAAAAAATTGTTCTTTTTACAAATTACGTTTCTACATTTACATGTAGTGCTTGACATCCAAAACCTTATACGAATTCCGAATTCCACCCCATTAAAAAAGATCCAAAAAACTATAAAATTTTCAAGTAGAATTCTCTCATGTAAGAAATCGAATGGAAGACAATACGGAAATATTGAACACATTCTTAGAATTTTATATTCTAAAAAAAAACACACAAAAATTGTGAAAGACACCACTATCGTGTTGAGAATATATAAGAAAATGTAACTTCGAAATATGGAGATTTTAGAAACAGAATAAAAGTCGAAATAAAACTAACTCTTTTATCGAAACGTGATCTGATTGTTTCTCTACAGAAAACAAATAATAATAATAACCACCAGAAACTTGACAGTATACTTAGATCGAATTTTTTCTGAATATTCATTTAACACTAAAATGCCTTAAAACTATAACTTTCCAAAGAATTCTATAAACGACAATGAACTACTACAAAACCTTCCAAAAAATTTGCTTATGCATCCTTAAATGCGAGCATTAACATACTTCTCTTCTCCATAACAAAAGGGACTGCGATTCCTTAATGGTTATGGTCACGAATTTGTGGTCGATGTGTCGCGGGTTCGAGTTCTGGTGCCACTGAAGACCCACCGTGTCGAGAGGGCTGATGCACGCTAAATCAGTCGAAGCTCTAAGTCCCTTTATTGGTTTAATGTGGTAGTTTGGAGAGGGGATGCCTGCTCAGGTGTCGTTCTCGTCATTTGTCCGAGATTCAAAACTAAGTGGTCTGTCGGTAATAGCCCTCGTGTTCCTTTATAGTGCCCCATTAAGAAAGTTTTAGTCACTCTCTATAAATTCTCAATCCTTTTAAGGTCAAAATTGTGAATCATATTCAATAAATATAGCATATAGTAAATACTAATAGTAATGAAATTGTACACCAAAAATGTAAAACCTTTTTGATTTTGAAAATCAAAAAGCATTTTTTGCTTTATGAACTGTGATTGAATCACAGAAACTATTCAAAAAGATTAAAGTTTTTTTTAAAAAAAACTGCAGGACATTTAAAACTCAAACTGACAAAAACTATAAAAAAAAAATTAGATATCACACTAGAGTCCCAAAAAAATGTCCTGCCATTGCATCAAAGGAAATCGAACAACAATAAATTCCTTAATTCACGAACACATCCACACCACTTCTCGCCCACTAATAAATATTTAAACACTTTAAATGTCATTTATCAATACCACCCATATAACACATTCATTATTTCCTAAGCAACAACCCGCTGTAATCCCGTTTCTGAACAATATTCGGTGTTATGTATCCAACCCTTTGGAAGTCACGTTGGGTCAGTATATGAAACAGCAGCGTCTAATATCCGTATATTCGGTATTCCTTCCTTGTTTGCGAGATGGGATCAATAATGCAATCTGGGCAAATAGGGACATGGGATGGATTAACTCAAATGTTCATCGACTCCGGTATCTCAGGGGAGTCGACGGTGCGACGAAGAACTGGCTAACCTAACAGGGTTGGCCTTCTGAATTGGCGAATGCCTCTTCCGTAATAAGGCCAGCATGTGAAGGAAGATTCGGTGGATTTGATTTAAATTGTTACAGTCTTCTAGAAAGGATTTTACGTGAAGGGATTTAAGGTAATTTAAATGTAAAGTTTCAATTAGATTGGGCTGCTGCTTTGGCACGTTGTCGGAAGAAAAGTGACAAAAATTGCGATCGATTTCAGTTGGGATCGATTTATATTCTTTCAGTTTTTGACGTGGAGTTTTTGTAAGTGGTAGGGGATTTAAAAGCGAATTTAAATGTAAAATACTAGTTACACTGCGCTGTGGAAAGTTATGAGATGGTTGAAAAAATTATGAATATCTTAACTTTGAAGATTTTGATTTGATTTAATTTATTTCCATTTTTTTCGCGGTAAAATTTAATATATGGAAGGAAGAAAAGAAGCAATATTTGAATTATAAAATCTGTGTAGATTGTACTTAATAAGTTTTTACTTAAAATAAATAGCTCCAAATTTATGTATAATTTTTTTTAAAAATAAGTATTTAAGTAATAAGTATTAGATGCAATTGTATTTATCATTCAAAAGTGTGTGTGTGTGCGTGCGTGCGTGAGCTTTAACTATGAATATGTAAACTTTTCACTTATACTGTTATTCATTAAGATTTATATATGTTGATACCAGCTTCTGTCATTTCTCGCACATCTTTAAAAGTAAGTTTTTCTTCCCACTGAAGATTATATCGATACGAAAACAAAAAACATATATATATATATATATTGTCATTGTTACTTAAATGTTGGAGTTCAGCTAAGCGTAATTTTATGATAATAAAAATTTGATGAATCTTACTTATGCAGTGTGTTCAAAACGTAATCTTTTTCTAATTGGATGGTCTACAGTCAAAACTAATTATCAGATTATCACAAACATTTGGGTGTGCCACATTAATGTCGTATTAAAAAATAAGTCAGAAAGGTTGCTGTAGGGAGAATATGACATTAGTGCTGAAGTAAGACAAGCAGAATGGTACGTTGTCTTTTTTTAAACTGAATTAATCATTCAAAAGTAAAAGCTGCTTTTTTTATATCAGAAAACTGAGAAAAAAATCTTAAAATAGTAAGTAGCTTTTTTTAAAAATGTATGAAAAATCGACTCAATTAACGGGTTTGTTCGGAATAAAGCCTAATTTTTTCTGCAAATCTCTCATATTAAGAGTACATTTGTGTGTGTGTGTGTGTTTTCTAACAGGAACCACAAATAATATACCCATACAAATTTACAATAATCACACAAGTTCAAAATCACATAAATATTGAATATAACAATTCAAACCCTTAATCATAATTTCGCATAAGGTAAATGAAGTACACGGTCCCTGTCAATTGTTTGACTCCAATGTTGATTCTCTGAATAGTTTTTATATGTGGCTGGAAATATTGTTCTATGACCTTCTACAGCTTTCTCATCAGATATGTGGCCTTTCTGGGCTTTTCTGGATGCTGTAAAATGAGGAAAAGAAAATTACATTCTGCTTAAATGAAATCTCTCAAATAATTTTTCATTCTGATGGTCTAAAGAAAATTTAATTAATAAGAAGGAATTTTGAAATCTACACACTAAAATGAAATTTATTTCAGAAAATGTAAATATGTTAATGCGTAGCAAATTAAAATATAAACCGAAGAAATCTAGAAAATATAAGAGAAGTTGTATTAAATATTAGAATGTATTTAAATACAGAATTGAATATGTAAGAATACACTTACAGAAACGGAAAAGGAGCATGTAAGCAAGAATGAGCGCAAAATTCAAAATAAAATTTCGAATTTTATTATTATCGAAGATGTATTTTTGAGGATTTACTGTAGTTATTGAAATTTACAAATCCATATTTAGCATGATGTGATAATATAGTGATTCAAGTACATGTGAACGTACGATTTCTTGCATATTTTGATATATTTTAAATACGTAATGTGCATAATAAATATGATTTTACGTATGTTTGTATATAATTTTTAATACATAATTTTTCATGTTTGATTCATACATAATATATAACACCCACATGAAGTCACACAAAATGCACTTGGAAAGTGAGATTTTCGCTATAAATTCCTGACTTCATTTAAGAATTCGAAATATTTATTAGTTATTTAATACTTAACAAAATCTTTTGGCTTCTGAAAATAAATATTTCTTAAGAATCTCCAATGTGAGTTGTATCAGGATTTTATGGTAACGTGCAGCCAAATTCAAGATAAATATTTTATTTAGAAATATATACAGTATATTATAAGTTATATATATATAGGAAAACTTCAATAAATAATTATGTTAATATTATTTAAGTCATATCAAATAATATTGTAAAATGATTTTACGTTGCTATATGATACATAATTTTAAAATAATGTTTTCTTTCAAAAAATTCAGAAAATGTAACGCCTAAAATACTTTAAGAAAAGCATTATTTCGATGCTAAATGTAAACACTAATAAACATCAATGTAGTTCCAAACACATGTATTTACATTTCTATACTATGTATTTAAATTCAAATATATCTAGGTGACACATAATTGAGAGGAATCAATTGCATGTTAAATGTTTAACATTCTTACATTATTATTTATTTATAATATGAATAAAAAATAAATATTTTTTAAAAGTGTTTTCGTGTTTCCTCTTTCCTTCATACCATCAAAACAAACGATAGATCTGCATAGCAAATCATTCTATATCCCACAACAAGATTATTCTAAAGAGAGTAATCAATTTTAGTTCAACTATAAACCTTTATTCATCCCCATCAAGCGATTAAACCCTGAGGGTGTCCCTCAGCTCACATATCAAATGGAATTCTAGCCGGGTCACCACTGCCGAGTACAATTCTCCCTTTGTAGCTCGTTCCTTTCACTAATGCATACTTCCATGCATAAGAAAGTAAGGGGACAGAAGTCGAAGAAGGGTTTCCTGTGTCTTCAGCCCGACATGTTCTTTTTTTCCCTCTTCCCTCTCTTTTGGATGAGTCGATGTTTTGTTTATTTCACTTCACTTCAGTTTGGTCTTGCTGCGCTTTAACTTGCCTGAGGCTTTTTCGTTGTTTTCCTATTTTTTTACAGAACTGTCCTTAGATAGACTTTGTTTCGATTTCAGTTTTTGGTACACGTTCCTTTTTTTTTCTTTTCTATTTTTGCTATTGAGTAGATTAATAAAATTTTTCCTGGTGCTCTCTACTCTCATCGATGGTAATGGAATAAATTTTTTAGTTTTTATTTCTTTGAGTTGATGGTTTGGATGGACAACGACGGGTGATTTCTAAATAGATTCCCGAAGAGATTCCCCGCGTACTAAAAATACATTTCCCCAAAATTAGACTTCTTCTTTGCAGTTTGATTTAGTAAGTAGGTTCTTCGAGTTTTTGTTTGTTTCTTTTTTTTAATTCTATTTTCGTCCCGATTCAAAGTAATTTTTTAAAATGAATTACGGGTTTCTGAATTCTTGTAGGAAATCCATTTTGAAAATGAACAGGTACTTTTACGCAGTATTTGCTCGCTAAGTTCTGACTAGGAATTGGTAAACTTTCAGATTCCTTCATAACAACGGAAGAGGGATTGGCGGTTTAGTCAGTATAACATTTCAGAAGATAATAATGTTTGGGATTTACAAATTTTTGGAATTTTTTTCACTCTGCTTTTATAATTTGCCTCTATTTTTTTTATTTCAGAGATTTACAAATATTTATACAAATTATATTTTTTTGCTAAACAGTAAATAGTTTTGCAGCTATTTTATACATAAATACTACGATATTTATGAATTAAGGAGAACTAACTATAAAAAATCCAGCATGCATATAGATAATGTATTATTTTAGACAAAAACTAATTTAGCCTGGTAATGACACTCTAGTATTGTAGTTTATTCCTCACTGTCATAAATTGAGATTAATCAATGAATTTATTTCACTAATTTTACTACTTTCTTTAAAAAAATTACTATAAAAATGTCTTACAAAATAATGTACTTATAATATCTCTCCAACCCCAAACAAAGATAGAAACACTTAACTCCGAACTGATTTTACTTATATAGATCTAGACAGCTATTTAAATATTTAAATAGAACTGAAACAGAGTTTTCCAAAAAAATTTATCAATGATATTGATATGTATAATAAAATGTATGCAATGAAAATCTGAAATGATACTAGGTTGTAAACACCAATTATTTCAAAATAAAAGGCTATTACTTGAGAGGAAATATAACATTGAAATTTTTTATCTGATTCGTTTTCAAATTATAAAATAAAATAAAATGAAAAAGAATTTTTTATTTAAATAACTAATATATATATTATACTATACCTAATCTGAAATTGAAGTAATAACGCAAAATAATGTTAAATTATTTGAATTTTATTACAATTAGGAATCCCCCTTTTCGTCACGAGAGATCTTCACTCCGCTACATCATAATCCAACTTCCATCTTGGTATTTTGTAAGGTCAAGTGCATTTGAAATTGCTCTAAATTGTTATTAATTTGTACATATTTTTATTTTTTCAATTTTTATCTCAGACAAAGCTTTTACTTAATATAAAATCTGTGAAATAAAAGGATGTATTTTGTGGTAAGATTGAAGGATAAAAATTTTTGTAAAACTTTAATGGCATCTGGAAAAAAATTAAATAATTTTCTACAGAAAATAAATTAGAAAACGCGACATGAAGTACATACTATAGAGGCATTTAACATAAGAAGAAGGGTGGATTTTCCAACTAATAAGTAATGATAATTAATATGAAATAATAAAAAAATAATTAAAATATATTGCTTATCACATTTTTTTATAATTAATACTAATTAAAGGATTTGAAATAATAAATTACTAAAGAGAAAATAGCTTCAATACTATTGGGTTGGATCATGTGAATGTCGGAATTTTCAGTGAATATATAAAAATGCACATCTTTTTAGCGCGTTTTTCACGTAGTGGAACAAAAGCGCTATTAGGACGCAAATTTCGTTTTCGTTCCATATTTTGTCGTACCTTTTTCTTAGCCAATAAGCAACCAATTGACCTCGGGTTTTCGGCATTGGGTCGCATTTGTGCCCTAGATGAGCTGAATCATATTTAAATTTTCCCATAGTTTTCCCGAATTTTCCTACAAATTTTCCTGAATTTCGCTAGTTTATAACATAATTTTCTCAAATTTTACCTAGTAAATTTATTGTTTGCAAAAAGTTTTTTAAAAATATCTAAATACAACATGTGAAAAACGTGCTAAAATTACTTGGCCATGCCAATGATTGATGTCTTGTTCAAGAGTTTAATCAAATTATTCTCCATTTGATTCAATACTCCTTTCCCAGTGATTTTTTAATACAAAGATGCCAGTCTTAAGGAGTTCTGATTTTTTAAAAATCAATAAATTCTTATATGGAATTTTTCAGACTGTTTTCTTTTTTAAACTGTTAGGTTCGTATAACTGTCCTAAATGTTTAAGAAAAATGAAAATCAGTTGGCGAAGGATTCCCGAAATGAGCTGGGTTTTGAAGAATAACATATTTAAATTTTTTTACTATCATAGTTGTTTTGTAAGACTATGCGGCCGAGCTTTATGGTAGAGAAGTATTGGACCATGGCAATTAACAAGTGATGAGCGTTTAATTTTCAATTTTTCATGCATTTCATCAGTGTACTAGAAGTAATATAGAAGCATTCGTTTTTATCAATGCTTTCATAGCATCATTTTTTACAGATGTTTTGGGTCCTCCACGAGGTTCATTTTGTAGGGGGAAATCATCAGACAGAAATACGAAGGTGAGTTGGAAAATAAGTCTTTCCTGTCAACTGGGGTAAGAGTTGTATATGAAAGTCAAAACATAGAAAAAGACGCTAAAGATAAGAAATAAGTTTATTTTTCCACATAAGAACTAAGTACATTGTCATACCGCTTGATAAGCTTCAAAAAACCCTGCAGGAAAACCTAGGGCTTTGCATATGCAAGCAGCGTTTACTTTTGCATGGACTTTTTGGAGGTTGGAACCATCAATGCTACGCGGTACTGTGGCACCCTGTCGAAATTTAAAGATGCGATTCGGAAAAAGCTGCCTGGGCTTCTCAAATCTCGCGTTCTCTTGTTGGGTGACTATACAAGACCACACTCGGCGACGGCAACGCAAAACCATATTGCGACTCTTGGTTGGAAGCACGTACACCATCCGACATACAGTCCTGATCTCGCACCAAGTAATTTTCATCTGTTCCCGGCTTTGAAGAAGAAAATTGCTTTGGAAGCAATGCTAAAGTCAAACAAGCCGTTAAACGCTTCTTCCGTATCCAAAGCCCAGAGTTTTTTCTTGAAGGCTTTCTAAAGCTTATCAAGCGGTTTGACAAATGATGTACTCGTTACTTATATGGAAAAATAAAGTTATGTCTTATTTTTAATGTCTCATTCTATGATTTGACTTCCATACATAACTCTAACCACAGTTGACAAGGGAAACTTATTTTCCGACTTATCCTTGTATTTCAAACTAACACTTCACTTTTCGATCTTTAATGGTATTTTTTCAGTGACTGTTTTTTATTGCGTGCAGCTTTTGCAACATTAATACCAAGTTTAAACTCATATAAAGGAATTACATCTCAGTATCGGTTGACATACCCTTACAAAATCCAAAAGAAATAGCAAAATGGAATATTTTTTGAGAAAATCTTTGTTAAAATGTGACTATGGCAACGGACAATATGACTATAAACAGGAATATGCCAGAAACACAAGCATAATGACAAGGGAGACAAACGTCCTCATATAAAGAAAATCTAATATTTCCTGTCCTCCATCCTTGTATATTAAACATTAATTGCTCCAATATCAAATCAATGAAGCATTAATATACTTTCCACTATATTCACGAATGCAAGAATATGCCAGAAATGTTTTCGTTCATTCAGTAACGGTCATACTTCACTTTTCCTCTCAAAGAAAGATATATAAAAATTCGTCATGGTGGGTATTTTAACAGCCTAAAAGATTGATTTCAAAAAAATAAAAGAGTAATTTTATCCACAACATATTCTCCATTTCCAAAAAGAAATTGTCCCTGTTCATCCAACTGTGTCTAAATACCTCCTACAAGTCTTCTTCTTGCGGACTTTGCAATAGCCATCAGATAAATGCCGGTTCGGGGATCGAGGATATAGGGAAAACGATGATAAACAAAAACACTGATATAGTCTGAATTTCGAAGTTTTTTCCTCCAATTTCAGCATTTCCAGTAAATACCGAAATTGGATTGCATTCCCCAATAATTACAAGAAGAATCGCAGAAAAAGAAATTGAAGACAATGAACTTTATGCAACACGTCCTTTGATGAGTGATCAGATATTCAAAAAAAAAATGTTCTACTTATATTTTTTTCCCAACCCAAGGCGGAACTAAATTTAAATTACGTTATTTCATGCAAAGACTGAAATTTATTTACGTAAGTGCCCACCATCTTTGATTCTATACTTTTTAAAAAACAGTGGGAGAGAGAGAACAGTTTTGATAGTAGTTATAAGCTACGGGCACGAGGTATTGGTAAATTTAACTATTTGAACATATTGCCTGACATTGCGATTTTGTAGTGCGAAATGTGGCCGCCATAGCCCTGTGGTCAAGGTCACGGACCCGTAGCCGGCGTGTCATGAGTTCTAACCTAGTACAGCTGAAGACTGGTCGTGTAGAGGGGGCCACTGCACATTAAATCTGTCTAGGCTCAAACGCCCTCCCGTTGGTGTGGTGTATGAATATTAAGAGAGGAGTATGTCCGAGCTTAGGTGTAGAAATCGTCACTTGACCGTGATTCAATCGCCAATAGCTCTCATGTAACTTTATAATGCAAGGTTTACATAACTCACACTCGCTCTAGTTTTAAATAAGGCTCCGTTTTACGGGTATCACATAAACAGTTGTCAAGCATACATGATCAAAGCTCATCCTAGAATTTTAATATATTTCAGAATTAGTATCGATTGCAAGAAATTGTTCTTACTATTTATTCCAAAGTTGAGGTCTTGCATGTCTAAAAAATTCACAATGAATTATGCCAGTTGTTGTCTTGTTCAAGTAGTACAGGGAAATCAAATGGCACCGAAGGCATCCCTTGCCATGTGGAACACCTTTGGAGAATAACGCAGTCGATGGTCTAGGGGCTTAGGTCTATGTTGTGGAGTTAAGACAATACAGATGGACAAATAAAAATATGATTTGGAGAAAGTTGAATGTCAGGACAGTAAGGACAAGTATTGAAATTGCTTTAGCCCTCAGGGGATACTTTCATCTCTTTTAAGAGTCTTGTACCTAGTCTGGCTATGGTGGTTGAAATTACGCGGTTGCAATTAAGTTCTGGAATTAAGTACTTTTTCTAGCTGGAAATGAGTTTAAGTCTGGTTATTGATTTATCATCGGTAAGGTAAGCTTTTAGAAAGTCGAGGGTAATTTCGGGCTTCCTTGCCAAGGTTATCAGCCTATTTGTGTCCACTTTATTCATAATATGGATTTGATAGGCTTTTTTTTTTACATATCGTATTAAAAAAACTGAAATAAGATTGAAGAATGCAGTAGTGAGTCCACTCAAAACCCACTTCTAAGTTATTCTGATTACTACTAAGTTTCAGAAAATTCACTAATTGTTTTCTAACTTCCATTTACATTTCGTATTATGTTCATAGTAATCCTCGTCATTCTCTCCTTCAGATCTGTTGAAATAAATTGTGATGCATATTTGAATATATCATGGTTCCTTCACTAGGCGAGGTTCTCAAACAACGTCATAAAGGAACCTCAGAGGTTAGTTAAGGGAAAACATACGTGAAAACCCCCTAACAGAATAAAATTAATGTCGTTTTATAGAATTTACGAGGGTTTTGATTTGTTCCAAGGTCAAGTTAAGAACAAAATATTATCTCAGCTACTTCCTAACAGTATATTAAACGGGTGTGCTGTGAAACATAATGAATTTAAGCGAAAATAAGAACATTTTTGTCAGTAAATACATTCCAAGTTTGGATAAAAGTTTTTGACGCTTTTGATCAGATTAAATCAAATATCTAATAAGCTCAACATCGAAATCCACCACTTCTTATAGGTGACTTTCGATATCCAATGCAAATACATGTGTTCTTTTTTTGAGTATATGTTTTCTGTTCTCACACCATTTTCAATGCTAAGATATTGGTAATCTGTAACGATCACAGACCTGCCGTGGGATACTCATCGATTTAATCTTTGTCATCGATTACTTCTGGATCGATCCATTATCACAGGACCTCAGAATATTCTGTCGTCCTTTTCCAATTCTCATCATCCCCTCCCATGTTAGTAGTGACACTTTATGATTTGAATTATTCATCGTATTCATCTCCATACACGTTCGAAAACTGAGGATTAAACGGGGACGAATTGGCATTTACGAGCTTAACGTAAATAGATGTGGAATGAATAAGTGATATTGTAGTCTATACTCTGCGCCTTCTCTCGAGAAAAATGAATTGAATTGAATAGATTTTAATGCACCGTATATTAGAGTATTGTGATAAGTAGCCATTGAGATTAATGGAAAAGCTTTTCTAAAATGCATAAGGTAAAGTACTAAAAGTTGTGTACTTGAATTTTATAACTATCTTGAAAAAATAAATGTCTTAAGAACTTACAGGAGGTGCGGCTTAATTCATATCATCCTCAAAAAGTTTATGGTGAATTACAAGTATCATATCATTGATTTTTTCATGAATCAAAATCAGTAACTTACATTACATTTATTTTCCGGAACATTATAGAAATCAAGTAGAAATGAAACGTAAAATACATATAATTAGAAGGAAATGTCTATAGTCATTCGTGTAAAACATGTTTATTTTATCTTACGATTTCATATGTCCGGTATGGAATGTCTTAATAAATTTGAAGCACTATTTGGCAGTATAGGAGTATTCCAACATATTTCACACATTTGAAATTTTAAGATGTTACAATAAAGCTTCAAGATTTCGTGGAAAATAAAAAACTTTGTATTAAATTAAAAGCTAGGGCTTCTTCAAGCTTATTTTGTTTCAAATTGTTTTTAAATATATCATAAAACTAGTTATCACTCTCTTAGTTTATTGGAGGTTTTGAAATATGTGTATAATTGTCATAGTTCCAGAATTTTGTACTAAGCCAAACCAACATAAGTAAAAATAAAATAAATTCGATACTTTCAACTTGAAAGATAAAACAAAAATAAGTATCCAACTTGAAGTAAACAAAATAATTCAACAGAAAAATTAAGATATGCTAACTGTAACTGAAGCTGGATCTTAACCAAGATCAAAATAGATGTATTTCAAATAAAATCTATGTCAAGTTAAATTGGGGGAAGGGGGTGGTGTTTAATTCTCTTTAAGTAGTACAATTCACAACATCAACCAACTGAAACGTAAATTAGGTGACGATTACAAAGACTTATGCTGAGTACTCAATATAAGTAGAAGCGAAAAATGTAGAGATAATAATTTGTAGGGAACCTTTGATGAGAAGGAGGTAGAGGAGGATTTCAAGACGATGACGAACTTATTCAAAAGCCGCCTTCAGATCTTTTGTTAAATGAACTTGGGTTTTACGGTAGAAGAAAAATATCGATATAAAAGGAAAAAATCCCTTACAAAATGCAAAACTAAAAATACAGTTGAACTTCATCGAAATCATTGCAAATATTTCGGACAGTTATTACGCAATATATGTATGCATTCAATAAAAAATTGGTTCATAATTTTGTCACACTTTTAGCAAATTATTAGCTCATTCTTCGTATATCAGTTAAGAAGAGGAATGCAATATGTATTATCAACATAGAAAAAAATTTTGTGTCAACAATTAAAAAATAATGTTAGTTTTTTCCCAAATATATCTTTTTCTTTCACATTTATCAGCAGTATTTTAAGAACTTACTTAAAAAGACACATGTCGTCACAATAATACTTTTAAAACCCAAGTGATAAAAAGCTTGAATTTCAAACACAACTTCCTTTTGAGGGATGATTCGAAAAAAGTTTCATTTTTTCACGGTATTAATATTTATTCAACAACAACAATAGAAATTGGACGCATCGTGATCAAAAATTTTGAGCCATGCGATCAAGAAACCTTCATTACAACTAAAAAACTTCGATACATAAAAAAATAATTGCTTTTTCTAGACTGAAACCCTCAAGCCACATATAGTTAGATACCGACTTTTCACAATGTCAACTACATTCAACTGTTAAAAAAACGGTGGGGCAGGGGAGGGAATAACGAAGCAAGCCGCCTTCTATGAAAAAAACAAAAGAAATCATTCTAAAACGAAAAAAGTCCCTTATCATTGTGCTTCACTGAAGTTATTTCTCTTCTTCCTTATCTAAAGCAGATCATTAAGAACAGAAACGAAATCGGACCGTAGGAAAAAAATGTATAAGCCTAAAAACGACCTAAGGTAAATGAAACATTCTGATAACAACTCTGTCTAGTAAAACGTTGTGTCAGAAATCAAACGTCTAGGATGGCCTGAAAAAGGTGCCATTGTGTTTCATGCAGGGAACAATGGTTTGAGTCAAATGTTTAAGAGTTTTTTTTCCCGTCGAATTCTAATTCGCGTCAATGAGAAGTAAATATAGGGGAAGCCAAAAGTCTTCCCCTGATTATAAATATTCATAACAAAATAACCATTTAATATAATAATATAACTTTTGTATCATTAGATCAGTGCTTCTCAAGCTTTCAATATTTGGGACCCAATTATCAATCATAATTTTCATCGTGTCCCACCTCCATACAAATAACAATGCATTGAATTCAATAATACTATACTTTGTGACGTTAAAGCTACAATACGACTTCAACTTCTTAAATGCCACTGGCGTATATATACGTCTCGCTCAATCAGTTCGTTTAATTCTCCGGACGTATATATACGTCTTACCGAAGTACGATCTTTACAGTGCATTGCTATCCATAAAACTATTCCGAAGGCTTTGGAGAGGAATAAAAGGGTAAAGGTTGCGACAGATTTATTTATTTCAGAGGATTTGCTTGTTTATTCCTTTTCTACCCCCCCCCCATAAACCACATACACTCGCCTACGTGTTGAAAAACGGTGGGATTGAGGAGCCAGTCACTTAATTTTTAGTTGGCATTGAAGGGATTAATTATAAACCGTACAAACTATAAAGGTAAGTGCTAATTTTTGCATATAATTTTGTATATAACACGACCTTTGAGTCACTGGTAATTGTTAAACTTGTTTTTAACTTATTATAAGTAGTTAGCTTAGTATTCTTAACTTAGTTCTTAAATTAATTATAAAATACATAGCTCAGTATTTATATATTTATAAGTGTATTATATCAGCTTAAAAATGTTTATTTTATTTTTTAATATATCAGAATATATTTTATCTGTTTATTTTGATTAAATTATTAATTTTTTAAATAATCTTTTGTTTTCGGCTTCCCATTATACTCACTCCCCCCTTCGTAGGGTTATCATGCCCCCTCTAAGGGGGGAAGCGCCCCACAGTTTAAGAAACGCTGTGATAATATAACTTTTTGTATCATTAGATAGATCAGTTTTAGGTGTTGTATTGTGTAGTAAATGACACGAATGCTCCTTCACGAGTGATTCTAGGGAACATTTTTAAGAAAGACATTTTTTGCCGAAATAGAGTCGAGTCAAGTGAAAACCCAATTTGCGCTTTGGTTTCACGAA
>BMAO01020846.1:0-42728 GCA_019973975.1 Trichonephila clavata | reverse complement strand
CTGCTGTTCGGCTTTTGATTGTCTATCCTCAATGGACAAATTATCATATTCATTACAAATTCAGGGTCATCTTTAAACAGTTTTGAATTTTCCAATTTAGTTTTTAGCTCGAAAATTGTTTCTTTAGAGGAAACTTGCTCCCCAATTTCATTGAGCACATTTATCAGTCCTCTTTTCTTGTACATTTATGATACGACATTTTAATCACAATAGAAGAGTATAAAAAGGTATCTTACCTTTTTTTGTTGTTGTTGAGCTGTATCAATCAGGAAAAGGATCACTGAGTTTATCCGTTCAAAAGCACAGTCAGAGTTCGAATGTTCCGTTCGGTTTGCGAAAGTCCTGAACAGTTTTTTTTTTTTCACAGCGCACTATTAATTTAATGTCCTCACAGTCCACATCGCGATATCAATAGTCCTGATAGTCCACAAAGTTCACATCCCGGCCGAGCCCCCATTTTATGTGGTGTTATGACACGGAGTTCTAGGGGTATTCACATTGATTACACTGTTTTTAACTAATACTAACGTTTAATGTGGACAATTACAGTACTACACTCTACTATACAGATATATTATTGACAGCGTTTCGATCACTTCTCGTATTCAACAATAGTTTCTCAGTCTCTTCACTTAACAATTATCACACCACGGTTCACAACGGTGTATGGCATTCAGATGATGGATGTGTCACCTTCACGTGACTGTCCTTCCAGCATCGGGCCACTTGGTCCCTACACGGCCAGTTAGATCCCGGTTGCTTTCCTTTTTTCTTAGCAGCGTTGGCTCTGACCTCCTCGTCGAGACCTCTCGCTCGCTAATCTCCCTCTAGTCAGTTCGCTCGCTGGTGGCTCGCGTCGCCAGCGTACTCTATAGTGCCGTCTATGTGGAAATCCCACATATATATATATATATATATTATTGTTCATAATCTATATATTTATGTATTACTTTTCTGTAACATTATATAATAAATAGAATATTTAAAAAATACTTTTAACGGGGTGCACAATAGGGCATTTAGAGCTAAAATTTGGTCAAAACTCAGTAAATGAAGACCGAAGCATGAAATTTAAATATTAATTTTCGCAGAGGGAGTATATGCGCAATAAGAAAAAATTTTTTTTGGAAATCAACCCTGAAGGAGTGAAAGGGGGAAGTCAACGGAAAAATCGAAGTGTTCAGGGACGAAGTCATGGACGGCTTCCAATAACACATTTTCTTGTTAAATAAAAGTTAGAAATTAACATAAAAAGATAGTTTTTTTTTTTTTTGAAAATTATACACACATATATTTTTTTGAAAGAGAAAAATGTTTGTATGGAAACAGGTTTCGATGATTTTCTAGGAAAAGGACGTATACTTGAAAAAAATAGGGTCTGAGCTGAATACATTTAAAAAAAAACACGTTTATTATATGTTTTCCATGAAAATTTTCTCTCAAACCTTTGCGATGTGTACGAAAGTGCTTTTTTTTTCCGGCTTCAGCAGCCAAGGTATGCAAAATAATCTCGACAAGGTATGCAAAATAATCTCGGTCCAATGCGCTAAAATTTTGTGTTTTTTTGGTGTCATCGGATTCCAGCTGTATAAACTTGCATATAATTGAGCTGTTTTTAAAGCATATTTTTCGAATTCATTGACACCAATCTCATATCCGCTTCTCTTATTACCTCTAATTTAATTTTTAACCTGTAAATTAAGGTTTAATCAACTTTTGTAACTTTACTTGTCAATTTTGGAATATGCAAAAACGGACAAGCTGAACTAGCAACTAGTACTCCCGAAACCGGTAGTTAGAAAGTCCATTGAAGAGACCTATTTGCTTCCTGAATTTTCTTTCTGGTATCGGCTACACTCTTTTCATTTTTTGTCAAACCTATTTGCCGCATTCTAAGTGAAGTTTAGTGCGCTAAATGCACGATTGCCTTAAATAACCGCATTTGGGTGAGCTGAGTGGATATTCCCCATGATAGTGCTTCTTAGGTCCATGTTTCTTTGTTAAACCATCAGTTCTTAAACTTTAGATTGGTGCAGACCCCTTTATGGTATCAGTTTAACATCGCGGACCCCAAGATTTTGAGCTCCTCTCCTTAACTCCCAACGCATCGCCGAGTGATTTAAATGCAACCGTTATCTTATTGACGTGCTATGAATTCAGTTTTTTAAACTTTGCACATGTGTTTCTACTATTCTATTTTGAAACTATTATCAGTGTCACTTAAACAGAATATCCCTTATGGTACGAATATAATTGTTCCTTATTCGGAGGTGTACCTTGAATGAGGTACTGCTGTATTTGTATATTAATTTAAGCATACGAAAATACTAAATAAATAAATCGAAATTAAAGACATAATTACCTGATATTTCAAACGAGTAAGAGAAGGAATCGACCATTTCAGCAGGCCAATTTACTCGAAAAAGAGTCTACTGATCTGAGATCACAAGGATTTATTTAGACTTAAAGAAACTATACACAAGACTAAAACATCTCCTGTGTCTCTCGTATTTTCCTAAAACTCCTCCTGTCCCCTTTTGGTTAGCTGACACAGGTCATCCTTGCGTAAAAGGAATGTCCGTAGTGACCCCGTTTTGGGATGGGGAGAAAGTTACAAGAGAAAAATAGTGCAAAGTATCAGATTTAATGATTTAACATATACTCCCACCTCGAACCCTTCAAGGTTCAACAGAAATGAAAGCTGACATTGAATATACAAGTACAAAATGAAGAAATAAGATACATTAAATGAAATACCAAACTCACAATACTAAATACAAATATATAACTGGAATTTTGCGAAAAAAATAAGCCAAATAGAACAAACAAATTCTGTCAGTGGGCCAGTCAAATATTTAAATGTGCATGCAAATACGAGTAATGTTTTTTCAAGTTATATTTAAAAGAGAAAAATGAAAAAGAGCTTTCAATCAGACAATTTTTAATTATACTTAGAAGCAGAATTTTTTGAAAAACCACAATTTGCTGAATGCTTGTCTGAACGAAATATTCTTTTTTGTGCACATTTGTCACAATTAGCGTAGTGATACCATTAATAAAATAACTATTTTTCTGGGGGCCGTGGGTAGCCTAGTGGTTAGAGCATCGGACTCCAGAACCAAAATCCTTAGTTCGATGCCCTCCGAATACAAACGGAGTACGTGCTCGTTAAATCAGTGGGTCCGAATGGTGTCGCCATCTATCGTGTTGTACCGAGCAAAATCGTACTGTCATCTTCATGAGCCTCAAAGCTTAGGCTAACGACAGGCGTAAAATTCTAGATCTTAGCCGCGATGAATTTCGTGGACCTTGATCTGATGTTACTGTCGAACAGGTGGTATAAGCAACAACAACACTATTTTTCTCATTAAGGCAAAAACGGTTTTTTTTAAAACTGGGCAATAAATCTCCTGTCAAGATAAGCATATCTACCTATATCAAGTCGCGGACCGTCCTTATACTTGCTAAAACAAATCGCCATACAGTATTATTTGAAATTTTTTTAAAAAAAAAAAAAGATATATTTGTTATATAAATTTTACTCTAACACTGATCAGCATTTCAATTCAATCTAAACTTTTCAAAAAATATATGTTCCAGGTTTCCAAAGAATATAAAAACTAATATTTCAGAATATATTTTCATGCATCTTCGTAACGAAAAAAGCATTTTTAAAATTCAGTCCAAATTCCGGCCCTAGGCTCTTACAGCTTGGTAGCCCCGTATCATTAACATAGTGGTTTCTGCACCTCTGTCTGTATAAGCTTTTTTTTGTGTGTTCTTATAATGCAGAATATGAGATGCATGATTGTAAAAAAAATCAAATTTTTCGTCCTCAAATTAGCACACTGCTATTTTCAATAAAAATATCGTTCTCCTTCAGCATTAAAAAAAAAAAAATGTTTCATATATTTGTCCAGTTTGTTCTTATGACTGTTTTTTTTAAGTTCAATTCTTTAAAAGAAAAATACGAACTCTATTTCGTAAAATTATCTGTTATTGCAATCTTAGTTGACCTTATTAAGTTGTGGTCATTACAACTTGATTGAATATAATTCCTTCTATTTTATAGTTATTCATTGTCTGTTAGTGATGGAAGAGAGAATACGGCAAGCCTTACGTGCAATTAGTAAAGAGGAAAATGGTGCTAGAGCTGTGGACATTTTAAACATGTCAACATACTTTATACCAACCAGAAATATACACATGGATATGTTTTCCTGCTTATGTGATACCGAAGAGCTAAAGGCAGTTATTCGATTACTGAAGCAACACTCATTGATTGAATCTGAAGAAAGAAGCACAACATATATTGTAAAGGAAAAAGTTCAAAAGACTTTAAGAAAGTTCCTGAAAGAATGCAAGAAAGAAAGAACAGTTCTTCTTAAGACTATTACTTTGCTTCAAACATTATTAAAAGATGTGACACATCCAAGTGTTTTAGATCATGCTTTGTCTGTATTGGCGTTTGCTAGTGAATATGAAGATCTTGTTGAAATATCAATTGCTCTACCGAGTATCATTATAATGAAATTAATGAAACTAAATAAGTTGGTAGAAGCTTACAGTTATGGTACGAAGGCAATGAATTTTTTGAAAAACAATGTAGGAGAAAAACATGCAGCAACATTAACACTTCAACATAATTTAGCAACAATATTATCGGCACAAGGCAAACATGCAGAAACGATAAAAACATTACAACTTTTATACGAAAATGACAAAGAAGTTTCTGGTTCAGAGGAAAAAACTCATACTTTAGTCACAGGAGCTAGGCAACTCTGCGAATTATCCAAGTACGATGAAGCTTTACATATCTATCAAATGCTTATAGCTGAAGGAAGGATTTCAGATACATTGGATAATACTATTTTAACAGCTTGGCATGATTATGCTCTTTTGTTGCATGACATGGGGAGACTTTCAGAAGCATTCGATATTTTGCAGGATGTCCTTAAACAACGCATGAAAATTTCTAGCGTAGAAGATAATGAAACTTTACAGGTGAGATGCAGCATGGCTTTTGTCCTTATGGCGCAAAAAAACTATAATCGAGCATTGCTTCATTATCGAGATGTTTTAGAAACAAGACAAAGACTTCTGGGGAAGTTGCATCCTGATACTCTTAGAACAAGAAGAGATATTGGCATAGTGTATCAGTATAAAGCTAATTACAATGAAGCATTAAAAGTACTTCAAGATGTGGCAGAAAAATTCACACAAGTTGCTGGTGCGTCACATCCAGATGTTCTATCAACACGAGCAAATATAGCAACAATTCTAATGCATCAAAATAAGTATGATGAAGCTTTAGAAATTTCTAATGAGGTTTATTGTAAATATAAAGAAACTCTAGGAGAGAATCACAACGAAACTTTAAGGGTTAAATCCAACATTGGTGGAATATATCTGAGACAAATAAGAATTACAGAAGCAATAGAAACTTTCCAGGAAGTTTTTGATGGTTTTTCAGAAGTATTTGGTCCTAACCATGATTTAACTAAAGAAGCAAAAGCCACATTAGATGTATTGCGAATTCCACAAACCACAGAAAAAAGTATTCATTCAGCAGCAAAGAATGGTGACTTGCATAGAATTTCCAATTTAATCCAAAATGGAGCTGATATTAATGAAGAAGATTATATAGGTAGAAAACCAATACATTATGCTGCCCTTCACAGTCATGTTTGTGTAGTTAAATGTTTGTTGAAGGAAAGAGCTATGTATAACATGAAAGATTTTGAAGGTAAGACAACTTTACAACTCGCTGACAATAGCGAAATTAGAAAAATGCTTATTCTTGCTCAGTACTTGTTTAAAAATGTAAAGGAGGGAAATTTTGAAGTAGTTGCTCAATGTATTTTAGAGAACACATATATAGTTAATATCAAAGATAAAAATGGTTACAGCCTTTTACACTGGGCAACATTTAAACAGTACTTGGAGATTGTGAGAGAACTTTTAAGTGTTGCTGATGCAAGATGCACGTCCAATAAAGGGAACACTCCTCTGCACATAGCAGCTTCTACAGGCCATACAGAAATTGCAGAAATTTTAATACATTCTATAAACGAAAACGAATTGCAAGAGTTTATTAATGCTAAAACAACCTCTGGAGGTAATACAGCTTTGCACGTAGCAGCTAAAAATAATGATTTAGAAATGGTTAGATGTTTGATTAAGTATGGAGCTTCTTGTGATGTTAAAAATGCAAATAATGAAACACCGATTAATCTTGCAAATAACCCAACTATTCTTGATTTAATAAACATATAAAATACTTTAAATGTTAAGGGATATCTTGATACAGTTACCACAGCCATCAAAACCAGTCAAGTGTCGTTCAACCATACACATATAATATTCAAAATCAAGAATTACACTTAAAAAGTTCCTGAGGATATGTTTACAAAAATTACTGAATATAATTACATTGAGTTTGTATTTTCCAGATTATTGTCTAGATTAAAACTTGAGTGTTGTCGAGTGAATTGTAATTCTTAATAAGAGACACCAACTAAAAGTTCTCAATTGAAGTAATTCTTTCATAAATAATCTTATGATTTGAAATGAACAAATTATTCTGAGCCTTTGAATTAACTACTTTCATTCTGTCTGCAAAACACTTTTGTGTAATATCCATGTTTAGTAATTCGTCATTCTATAAATAAAAGTAATAATGTTTTCAAATTGTTTTTGTCTTGTCCATGCAGTGAAATCTAATGGTACAGAAGGCATCCAAAGTGGCTCTTGGTATGACGACAACTATTGGTGAACAAAGCAGTTGATGGTTCGTTGGGTTTAGGTCTTTATTGTGGAGTTTAGCCCATATAGAAAGACAGTTAAAAATATGGTTAAGAGAAAGGTGAATGTCAGGACAGTTAGGACAAGTATTATATCTTCATTTTTCAAATTGTTGATTAAGTGTAATGATTTTTCAAAAGATTTGAATGAATTATTTTAATGCTTTTTTAAATCATGGATAATATATTTACTTTCCAAATAATTAATATTGAAAATTTGTTAATATTTTTCTCTTACATAAATTGTAATATAACATACAATTTTACATGTATAAGTAATAAATGTTAGTCCATTTTACCATTAGGAAAGAAAAAATAATTTATAAAAGTAAATGCTGAATAACCCTCAAATCACATGGAAATTAAGCATATTTTTTAATTGTGTTCCTACAAATAATTTTTGAACCTATTTTTGTTACTGTAAAACACAACATATAAAACTATAATATCAAGGTCG
Organism: Trichonephila clavata; assembly: GCA_019973975.1. Classification (NCBI taxonomy): domain Eukaryota; kingdom Metazoa; phylum Arthropoda; class Arachnida; order Araneae; family Nephilidae; genus Trichonephila; species Trichonephila clavata. The sequence continues at coordinate 35,468 of BMAO01020846.1, read as the reverse complement.
ATTTTATTTTTTTTAAATTTTTGAATTTCTTTCTTTATTCAAAAGGATTTTGTGAGTGGGATGCCGGATGTCAGTAATAAAGAAATCTGAATTATTTCTGCAATGTTGCAACAGTTTTAGACAATTTAATTTCTAAATAACTTTTGCAAAAGTAGTTAATAATTAAATGTACTATTCCATATGCAGATATTTAGTGATGTATTTTATTTGATTTCTTATCAAATATTAAAATTTTACTCAAATTTCAAATATTTTGAATAAATATTTAAAGAAGATAAATTTCTTCCTTTTAATGCTGAAAAAACATCACCTATTACAAATATGCATTTAACAACTTTAGCTCTACTAAATGTGTTGTATAAGAGATTTCTTAATGAAATTATTTTTTGTTAAGAAGAATGGATGATATAAAAGGGATCTTCAGTTTTTTTTATTATTATTTATATTTAGATTAATTTAACATATCTAGATAAACAATTTAAAAATCAGATTGTTCAAATATTTATAAAGATAATATTCATAAATATAACTAGCTCAAAATTGTTTCATTTTATACTGAATGTTACAAAAACTTGATATAAAGAAATAGGCATTCCATCACTAAATAAAGTCAGTAGAACAGGTTTTACTAGATTTTTAATAAAATATTACAATTGTGATTCTCGAAAATTAAGTATAAATCGACAAAATTGTCATTTAAACACCTCATGAAGGTTACATCACAGCAGTAAAAATGTTTGTCCGTTGAAGTAGGCTTGCAGCTGACGAGTTCACATGCCCAAATTTTGAAATCACAAAAAAACGAGAGCACTTCAACTGGCCTTTGAATTGATTTAAAAAACAGCATTGCACACCATGTCACAATCTTTATTTCCTTTACATGACTAGTAAAACACATTTCCACCACGAAACACCGATGTCAGTACTCTGGTCTTTTGAAAACAATATCCTGGTTTTCGCAGAAGTCCTCAGTCAAAGGTATACAGTTAAGATATTTACAGAATGAACATTCATAAATAGGATGCACATAAAACAAAATAAGCAGACCCACACAAAGGATAACAACGATGAAAAGACACACCCATATCAGTATAACTTTGGTTGCTTTGTCATATGTTCCAAATGATACAAAAGGTAACAAAGCATAAGATAGTAAGAAACCAAATGCAAATCCAAATATATGAGCATAGTTATCCACCCATGGTAAAAGGCCTACTAGAAAGAGAACAAGAGCAACACCTCCCAATCGCAGGAGTGCCATACCAGGATGCTTCAGCATTTTCCAGCAATGGATCACTTCAACGAAGAGGCATGCTAAGAGTCCAAATTGAGAACCAGCAGGCCCCACCTAAAACAAAGTATCAATTCACTCAATGAAAATTCCCAGAGATGATTGAATTCTAGTCTATCTTACTACTTTTTAAAAATGTAAATACTGCTATTTTATGTTAAATAAAGGCCTATAATTAAAATCATGATAAATTGAGAGATTTCCATTTAATTAACCCGATTAAAATCTAAATTCCTTAAAATCAAATGCTGCATAAGGAAAAATTCCATATACAAATCAATTCTAAGATTAATATATCCAATAAAATTCAATTATTCTAATTTAGATGTGCCAATTTCTGAATTTATAACTGTATTAATGAAATAAACTATTACATTATACAGAAAAACTTCCTGTAATAATTTTACGCCATATTTTCATGTTTTTTTATTAGAAAATCTATGCAGAGAGCCTTCATAAGAGTGAAAGAGACTGTACACTCAACAGAAGTTTAAAAGAGTTACACATCTAATGATTAAAAGAAATATTTTAAGTTATAAAAAAGGAATAAATTGCAATAGATTATAATTTTTACATAATTGGTACAAGAATAATATAAGACAGAACTTAATCCCCTCCCCTCTCTATTGAGAATAAAAACAGAGATAAAGACTGATAACTTAAAAAACAATAAAAGATATAAACATGATCGAGCCAAAGCATTATGAACACATCCATATTTTTCACACAATGATCCCCTTTAGTGACATGGAAGCCACATGATTAAGAGAGAATGGTATTTAACTGCTGCTGCTGGAGAAAGTAAGCTATCATTCTTGCACTTACTTTTGTGAATGAGGGTAAAGGCATTTGGTCTAAGTGAATTTGAAAGAGGACAGGTTGTAATGGCCTGAAGACTAGGGACTAGTATCTCTGATAGAGCATGACTAGTAGGCTGTTTTTGTTCAGGTGTTTTTAGTATTTATACAAAGTGGATAAATAACAGTGAAACCAGAAGAAGACACCTATCTATTGGACATCCACAAGTCATCAAAGAAAAAGAATGCCAAAAATTGTCCTGCTTGGTAAGTAAAATACAAGGGTTAGAACTTTAATAGTGGCAACTATTTATTTACATGGAATACAAAAGTTTGTTACACATGTTGCAAAATACACCATGTTTTACAGTCCTTCAATATAGTCCCCAGCATTATGTATAACCCGTTTTCAACAATGTGGAAGTTGCAGAACATCTGTAGCAGCACCTGTTCTTTTGATAGTTTGAATGGACTGGTCTACTGCCACAAGAATCCTTGGATGAGACAGTGAATATTAATGTCACACTGTTCAACTACAGGAGGGCTTTTGGCGACAGACCTCGTAATTTTGAACCACGGTCAAATGAGAAGGATTTCACCCCCTCTCCTAACTACCACACCAACAGGAGGACGTTTGAGCTCTTAACAGCATCGCTCCACTACACAGCAAGTCTTTAGTGGTGCTGGGCTCGAACTCAGGACACGCCAACCACAATCTGATGCCTTGACCACTAGGCTACTGCAGCTCCAAGAATCTCTGGAACAGTTTTGAAGTGAATGCCATGAAAAAAAGTTCCTTCATCTTATCCTTCATCTGATCTTCAGTGGTACTAGGCTCACACTCGTGACATGCCATCCACAAGTCCATTTCTTTGACTACTAGGCTACGCTGCCATACAAATAAGTGAAAGAGAGTTTCCTGGTTGGATTAATCTTATTTTCTCATTCATCACACTGATGGTTATGACAGGGTGTGCCATCTTCCACAGTTGAACAATTGCTCTCTTCATGTACATAGAGTAATGATAGTGGTATTATGCTTTGGAGAATATTCTCATGGGTGACACTAAGACCCTTAACTCTAGTAGAAGGGACCGTGAAAGATGTAGACTATTTGAATCTAATTGCAGATCTGTTGCACCCTTATATGGCATCTGTTTTCCCTAATTGAAAATGAAATCTTCCAGCAGGTCAGTGTCCCATGTAGAAAAGTTTGAGGAGCATAAGAATGAATTCCAATTAATATCCTGGAAACCTAACTCAGCAGATCTTAATCTGATATAGAATATTTAGGTTCTTCTAGATTAGAAAGGTAGCTCAGAGATGAAACATCTTTACGTTTGAATATCTCAATTTAACGTGACAACTGCTTAAAAAATTGGTATTGCCCGTCTCCAGTCATCTACCAAGAACTTGTGGTATCTATGCCAAGGTTAGCAGCAGCTGTTTTGCAGGCAGAAAGCGGTGCATGTGTTATCGGGTTCTTAATGTTTTGGCTCTTCAGTATATATATATATCACAAATAAAATTGCTTCTATTTGAAAGAAAAATTTATGTTTGATATTTTGTATTATATTTGACATGCAGTCAGCTTTTCGAAAGTAGATATATTTTTGCAGCTTTTTCATAAATATTAATAATGCAAAATTTGATAATCAGATATTATCTAAAAGAACATAAGTAACTAAACTGAATATTTGTGAAGTCTCAAATTTTCAAACAAATGTAAATAAGTGTTCCTAAAAAAATATATTTCTACTCCTGATTTATTTTATTATGCACTTGTTTGTGCTATAGTTAGACAAAACTTTTAGAAGGTAGCCTCTTTTTTTTTTAAAATTGAGCAACACAGGAAGTAAACTAAAATTTCTCTTCTTAATATGCACATATTATTAATTTTATCACAAGAAAATTTACTTGGAAATATTACAACTGCAAATATATAAGCAACTTTTGAAAGGCTATTAAAAATATTATAAAGCACAAAAAAGTAAAATACATTAGTAAAATCATACCTCAGCTCTATATGGCACAAAAATAGCACTTGCTAGGTTTCCACCAACTCCAGACATTATGTAAATGATGCTAATTCTTAATGCTCCTACCAATTTTTCTAGATCAGTCATAATAAGGTATTGAATTATCACAGTTATCAGCAGGTGTAGGATGCTAAAAGGAGGTGGGGGGAATGAAATCAAATAAGTAGAATTAACAATTCAATTTTAAAAATTATATTTACAAGTCTTCACAAATAAAATGTATTGCAAAATGAAACATTTAAAAAAAATGTAGAAACTGTCATAATTGACAGTTTAAAGGTCAAAATATTACTTAAGTAAAAAGTTAAGTTAAAAATGGTTAACTATTGTTTAAAATTAAAACCTCAGTTTAATGTTATTAAAAATTAACTCTTTATTTAATAGTTCAAGATGTTTCAATGTCTGTCCCACACTGAACAGTAATTTTTTCAATTTTACAGGATAGGTGGTTGAAATTTCAACTAAAAAAGAATGGTCTGTTAAAAATGGGCTTGATTCAAAATTCTAATACAAACATTTATCCTTTTTAATTGCTTTCCGAACATCATATGGTCAGCCAACCAAAAAAGTCCATTACTTTATTGAACTCCTTATTTTCACACAAGTGGTATAAAATTTCCTAATTTTGTCTTTTTCTGAATTTGACTCCTGCTCAGCAGGTGTACAATATGTTCTCTTGTAGCTACTCTCTGATAGTATTGAATAGCAGTTTTTTTACTCAAAATCAACCTTTTTCTAAAGGTTAGTATAAATTATTCTGATGTTAATGAAGTATTTCTCATATTAAAAAATAATTTAAATGATGGAAAACATTGAAGTAAAAAAATATATACATTAAATCATTTAAAATAAATATGAAATTTAAATGTTCACTTCAATATTTTATAACTCAAATTAAGAGGCACCTACATTAACACATCAAAAACATTCATTTTTCAAATAGATATATGGATCAAACATTTTCCAGAAAATGGTTAACATTTTTATACTATTGCACTATGCATAGATGTTTTCATCATAATCTAAATACTTTAAAATCCTCTTAACCTAGGAAAAACCATTTTAATGGTGCCAAAATAAACTTCCTTCACATTTTAAGAATTTTAAAAAAGGAAATTCAGCTAACTTTCCCAAATAATTTTTCATACCCTGCATGTAGGAAAAGGGAAGTCCAGAGTCTATAGAATTGGTCAGGCACCTCAGGATTGTGAAAAGGGATCATGCCACAAATATCATCAAGACAAGACACCTAGATATTGAACATCATATAAATATATCATTTATAGATCATACAAAAACTTGCATATATATTTGTTTCTAATATTAGGATAATTAAATTTTTAGCAAGAAATACAAAAAACTTTTTTTTTATTACATAAAAAAATAGGTCTTAAAAAAACTTAATAAAAAAAATAGTATTCCAGAAACAAAAAGTATACTATCTTCCCACACCATCCAACCTAAATTTAAAACAATGTCAAAGACATAAAACACTTATTAATACAAAGTACAAAATAGCAATATTTAAGAAAAGAACTTAAATGTTGATAATTGTATAAATCTCCAACAAATATTCCTTATGATAAGCAAGCGAAACAAAAAGTACAGGTTGGAAAATTTTGGATAATTCGACCACTGAAAGGATATGAGCAGAGGATATTGACTGGTAAGGGATAAAAAAATAAAGAGCCAAAGACTCATAAAAGCACTTAAGAGTTATATTCTGGCAACCCACAAACTAAAACACTGACAGTGAGCAAATAAAAATACATGGAGGATTTAATATATCAGAAAATGATAACAATGATACCTTAATAACTATAATAAATTTCTCCATTTTCAGAACTTTAAGAGTGATGCACATGTGGAAGATTTTTATTTAAAAAATGTTTTCACATGGCTAGGTAAAATGTAATTTTTACAGGATAAAGTGATCAAAAGAAAAAAATTCATCTCACCCAAATGTAAGTATGTACACAGATGTTAAATTTTACATTTACAGCAAGTACCCTCCGAAAAACATAATACTTATTATTTTTGGGCCCATTTTTCTGGCAATTTCTATTTTCTCCATTTTTTTGTAATAATACAGATTGAAAATCAAAAAGTTGTATGAGTAATTTTACTTTCCAAAATAGAACATAACACCACTTTAATTGATTTTAAACAGAAAGTTATTTAACTTATAATTTTTAACAGGTTACAAAGTTAGATTATCAAAGAGCAAAGAGTATGCATTTTAAATAAAAGCAGGATGCAAAAGAAGTAAGTTACAGCCTATGGGCATGACAATATTAAAATTTAATGAAATACCATTAAAGAAATATTTATCCTGCAGAAAAATAAATATCAGTTTAAATTTTTATTTTGTTATTTAATTATTAGTTACTGAATAAAAGTATGACATAACTACTTGTAAACCTTACAATACCTGTGAGCATAAAGCAGCCTCCTCGTGAAAAAATCCCTTAACAAAATCACAGTATTCTTTGGTGGTAATGTGACATTGACCATATATGCCAATGCAACAAGGCCTACCAACAATTTCACAAGACATGTGAGGTTCAGCAATCTTATGACCTGGAACCACAGCCTTACAAACCTATAGATTTAAGAAGTATTGTAATGATAAAAAAAAAAGAGACTATAATTTCACAAATACAGAAAAAACTTATAAAATTGAAATATTAAAATTTTATTAACAAAATGAATAAAAATTATTTTAGAAATTTAAAATAAAATAAAAAGCCACCGGTTATTTTTTTAGTTGGTCAAAAAATATATTTCAAATATATACTCAGTAACATAATAAAAATTGAGATTAATTGTTTACATATATATAATAAAATGTTTTCATAAATAATATAAGATGCTATAAATAACCATTGATTTCATAAAAACCCCAAGATTTTCCACGCTGCTTTACATAATAAGCAAAAACAAAAATACAAGACAGTTTTTAATATTTATGATAATATTACAACATTCCTTTAAAGGACATATGCATATTTTTATATTAAAAATTATATGTAAATTTAATAAAAGTTTGGAATGCATTTTAATGTAATAGAATTTAATATTCTAAAATTAAATACAAGAACTATTTTCATACAAATACAAGTTTAAAATGTCATTAAAAATGTTTAATCCTTTAAATAATTAGTAAAATATTGCCAATTTTTTTAAGTATTAAAAAACATTTGCAAGTTTTGAGTTGCAAATATTTATCAACTTAAAAATTAAATCCTTAACCTAAAACTTTTATACAAAAATAACACACTGATTACTATCATGAAATATTCAATAACTAACCCATACGAAATTTTCAACAGTTTATATTCTCCTATAATTTTTAAATTTTGGATTGTTTTAGAAAATTCTAAGATACTGATATGAATACATAATGAAATTATTACAAACATACCCTCTACTATTTTGAATTTGAATTTCTATTAATTCTCTAAAATATATAATTTATTTTATCTTTTCTTAGCACATTTCATGCAATTCTTTTATTCTTAATTGGCAGTGTTCATTCTTGTTTAAAAAAAAGGGCTGAACCAAAAATTAAAAAAAGGCCTAAATTATCACAAAAACTTATTGCATAATTAAGATCAAAACTTATAGTTGGTTTTATATCCACTCTTGAAGAAAAAAAATGAACAATTTTGAATATGAAGTGCTAGATTAAAACAATTTACAAAAAGCAGTTTTAATTTGAAAACAATATAAGAAGTAAAGACATTATAAATCTGAAAAGAATATTCAAGTGTATAAAACATGAAGGAGTTTCAACCTCAAATACAACAGAGGGTTATGTAGTAAGATATATTATCACTTGATTGAAACTCAAAATTATGAGTCTTTTGCAAATGCCCCTTTTATGCAACTAAAAAAACCAACCTTTATTCAGCTCAACTATGATTTTAAGATTATCAGTAAAAATTATGGCTTATGAAGTCAAAAGCAAGAGGGATAGAGTGTGTAGCTTTAAGACATAGACAAGATAATTTTTTGAATTTAAAGGATAAGCAAATTCGATAAAGTCTTTGCAAAAATATTTTGGAATGAACATTGTCAACAGATACTTCTGAAGTGCATTCATTCCCAAATAAGGGTTTTTTCTAAACCTTTTCTCTAACTCCTGATATATTTTCAAGGTTAAATATAAATTGCAAAATTTTACGGTAACAATTTCAAAAAATAAATGCAATTTTAATTAATTTAAAATAGCTTTTTTCCCCCAGTATTTTAAACAAGTTTTCCAATAGTAAAAAGAGGGCATTATGGAGAGATTCTTATGGAACATTTTACATTTAATGTCATTTGTTTTGTAACATTTATAATTATTTGTACCAATGAATAGTTAGTGCACACACCACTTAGTATCTCTTAGCTTTAATAATAAGACTAGTTTGAACCACATACATCAAAGTAAAATTATATTTAGCCATGCTTTGTAATAAAAATCTTAATGCTTTCAAGAAAAATAACAAATTGACACTATCACACAGTCTTGTTCTCTCTCAAACTCAGTGGCGCAACAGCCCATGAGGGCCAAGGCCTACTGTGCCCATCTCAGTATACGTGACCATTGGGCGCTGGGGTGCATGAGCAGATGTTCCGATCAGGTGGTCAGCCTGAAGCGAAACCCCCAGTGTTTGGTCCCCAAGTAAGCTTGGTTCTCATTTTATCGACCCACTGATGGGATGAAAGGCCGAGTCAACCTTGCCCAGCCCGGGGTTTGAACCTCGAACCTGTGGTATGGAAGCGCGATGCACTAACCATTCAGCCACTGGGTTTCACAGTCTTGTTCATCATTACTATATAATTTTAAAAATAAATTTAACTTACAGGCCATTTAGTGATGTCATCAGGCCATTCATAAGGGAATACTGATGCAGGCTCATGACAATACCTATAGTAAAGTAAAAAATGCAGTCACTGGTTTTATATAAGAAAGAGCAATAAAATAATTTTTTTTTTAAAAGTAGAGGCGAATATTTAACATTACCTGGGATCTTGACCACACACAGAACCTGAAAGTCTCCTATGAGTGCCTAGATGATCTTTTGCAATGGAATTTGGATTAGACATCCATCTAGGAGGTCCAGGTCTCATTGTATCCCATTTCCTCCATGAAGATATCAACTCCTGAAATATAAAAAAAAAATGTTTTAAAAAATCCCCCATTATAGTAAATGAAACTTTGAATCAAAACAAACTACCATTACAAGAAAATTGCATCAGAATTAAAGAAATTTTGTTAGAAATTAGAGACAAACAAAATTAGGAAAATTTTATTGAATTTATTTAGTGAAATAATCTGAAATAGTTTAAAGGGCTTATATATATATTCAGTTTTTAAACACCCAAAAGCCTATGCAATTTTATTTTAAAAAATCTAAAAGAGATAAATATTTAATTAACACTGCATAAGACAATTACATATAAGAATGAATATGTCTAAAACCTCCACAATAAAAGACCTTAAAAATAGTCAATTGGAATGACAAATTTTGGCATCCATAATAAATTATAAATATTAAATATAAACAAAAAAGGAATTGTCTGCTTAAGTGCATACGAATTCATTCACTTTCTAATTTAAATATTCATTACCATGCATATATTTATCTAAAACAATGCTTTGAAGGGTTTATTATCGAGAATCTTAAAACATGAATAATTTCGGAAGCATAGTTTTGCAAAAAATGAGATAAAGAGTACTTTTAAAAAATGTGTACTGCTATTGGAATATCAAAATTAAAAACTGTTTTCAGAAAACTTAAAAGTTGATAGGTTTGAACTAGTATATAATTTTAGATTTACATCAATACTATTGAGAATGGACCTTATGAAAGGACAAAAACCTGGAATAGAACCTTATACTCCTATCTTCTGCACTATGATAAAATAAATAATAAAAGAAGAGCTTCCATTATCTAATAGTTTGGTGACATTATTAAATTTGAGGTTAGTGGTCTTAAAGGGCTCCTAGAAAGTTCAATAAGTAAAAATTTAATGCAAATAGTGTAATGAGTTCCTTTAATCTCATAATACAAGAACAAAAAAATAAAGCATCAGGAGATATTACAAGATGAGCTATTTGATGAGAATGCAAGATTCAAGAGCCTGGAGAAAACAATAAACAGAAGCCCCTTATACAATATTACCAGTAAGATATTTGACAGTACATGGAAGAATATGATAAATGTGGACATACTACCCAATAAAATATCTATATTTGGTTCAAGATATCCAGATGAACATCAGCAACCCACATAAAATTAATGATGCTAAGAGATTCATTTTTTTTTAATGTTAATGCTAAGCAAATGTAATGCTTGATGATTTTCTAAAGGAAGAATAAACTGGATATCAAAACCTCTTCATGTTTAAACTTGTACATGAACTTTTAAAGTCATACACTTTTGGAAGAATTATTGATAATAAAATTTTCCTTTAATAGTTGCATTATAAATAGCAACCTTATAGAGTAGTCTGCGTTTGTACAGATAATTTCATATATCAACTTTTTTTATTCAATGAAACCTTTTTTCTTACATTTTTAATTGAAAATATTATAGAAAAATATTTTCAATTTCAACATTAAAAATAAGTATTTAGTCATTTTAAGAAATACTATACAAATTAAAAGATAAATTACCGGATGCTGTAGTTTAAAGTTATTTAAAAAGACTAAATAATCAAAATACATATACTTCAAACAGATATTTAAAAAGAAATATATAGCAAAGCTATAACTTAAAACTACACAAATTATAGCGACTTTAATAGATGGTACAATATCCATTACATGAAATGGTGCACATTATTAAGAAAACATTAATATTGCTACTAATACCATTAGCACACATTCTACTAAAATGAATAACATTTCTTAAAGAGAGATTCGGGAAAATTAATACTACGCATACAATTACATAAAACTTTTTTCAGTTTATTTTAATAAATTGTAGACAACTGTTTTTCAGTAAAAATACCATATTGTTATGATAGATGAATACCATATTGTTAGATTAGCATTACTGTGACTCTAACAATATACTACGTAATATAAGATATAATTTAAGCTCCACATGAAAAGTTATAAACATAACAAATATTCTGAAAATTTATATAGTTATATAATAGATCTTTTTTTCACGAGCAAGCTATATAAGCAGTATGAAAACATGCACATATTGCAAGGCTATCATGCATAATATATCTAAATAAAGGCCTACCCCCGGATGAAGTCCTTCAGCCAACTTCAGAAGGCAAGGAAATAAAAAATTCATACAACAGTTAGTGATCAATCAGATTAGTTAACTTCAAGAAAGTTTACATTAAATATGATTAATCTACAGTTCTGAATTAATTTATTGAAAATTAATTCTAATATAGTAAGTCTATCACAATGACTGGAGTTAGTACAAACATTTTCTTATAACAAAATAAATTAATTATGGATGTTAATATTAAATCTTTTGCAAATAACTTAAAGTACATTATTTGTAAAAAAATAAAATTTTAAAACAAGAAAAATATATTAAAAACTTAAAATGCTTTCATTTATTAGATTTACAAAATTAAAAAGATTTCTCAAAAAGTTATTTATTATGGAATGTTTCAACAACAACAACAAAAAGGAGCAATTAAAGGGAAGGAAGGAAACAAACATAACTTTATTTTTTAAACTCCATATTAAACATAAAAATCATAAACAGCAGCAATTACATACATAATGGTGCAAACATACATTTTTAATATATTGACTTGAACTAATTCATACTAATGTAAATAACTACTACATAAATAAATTTCACAAATGTAACATGCTAATAATTACATAAACCATTTTCATATTCTTTCTAAAAGTAGAAAAATAAATTAATATAAGTACAGGAATTAATATTCTTAAGTATACTCTCAAAAATTTTAAAGGAAAATTACAATATCACTTTCCAAACTGATTGAAATAAATAAAATCATGTAAGTAAAAATGCAAATAATGTTAAGAAAACTCACAGAACATTTATCACGTGAAGTTTGTACACATCCAGATTGATCATTCCGAACGCAACAAGCTGTATCTCGTTCTCGCTCTCTATCCCTAAATATTGAATCAAAAATATTTTTATCTGTCCGCATGCAAGGTGTAAATTTGGCCCCTAAGTGCACCAGATCAGCCTGAAAAGGAAAAAAAAAAGATATAAATATGAGAAAATGATCCTTTCTGTGCAACAATTTATGAAATGTATTTATTCGAATCTAAGGTGAAAAAATTCATTGGATGGGGTAATTGAACACAATACTGACGGTTAGAGCAATTACACGTTCATGTATATATTTAAAAGTCATTAATTCTGGTACAATAAATTATTCTCTTATTAGTTATCTTAATTTTTTTAATTCTGTAAACATTGGATCAGTAAACCACTTTACACTATTTTTATTTTGTTCACAAAAATGCACTGAGAATTTAAGGTGTAGCTTAGATTTGAGTAAATATGGTACACATAAAAAATCAAAATAACAGTAAAAAAGCATTAAAATTTTTTTAAATCAAAAATAATTTGCAAGAAAATTTATATTTGGTTGTCAAATATTAGAAAAAAAGCAACTTAAGAAAGCAAGGTATTTTTAGTATCATTGTTAGTATTTAATATTCATGTATCTTAATACTCTAATTTTAAACTCGCAATGAACGAATATTATTTTTATTTAATATGTCTGATTAAAATTCATTACTTTACACCAAATTGTAAAAAGGACAAAGTACTTTAAAAAAAAAAAAAACGAAAATTAAGGAGTGGGGGGGGGGGGACATCTACTTACAAAATACTAATAAATTTTGAGCATAAAAAATGCAGAAATATATCATAACTGGAATTCACTACAAAAAAAGAATACAAAATGCCCATTTAATTTATACTCACTGCTCTTGGACCAAGCCAAAAGTTATCTGGCTCAAAATAATCAACTTGCTGTAGATGAAGACTGGTAACCATCACCTAAAAAAAATGTTATCTATCAATCAATCTTAAAGTTCTTTTGTGTGTGTGGTTAAAATGAATATAATATAAGCGAATATGCTATCATTATAGCTTAGAAGATTGAAATAATTTTCAGTAAATAAAACTAAAAACAATTTTAATTTTTCAGACTTTAAATTTAAAAGCTTAACAGTTTTTTTTTTTATTAAAAAAAGCCAATAGAAAAAGATAATTTTTTCTTCTTTTCAAAAAATAAAATTGGTAATTAAGGAAAAAATAACATATTGCAGATACTTTACAATTCTATTTATTATTATTATTTAATTTATCACCAGAATAATTTTCCATAAAACACTAAAATTTTAAACTCCAGAAACAAGATTGTATTTAAAATATAAAATCAAAATATTTTAATTATTATGATAGTTAATAAAGAAATACATGGCTTTAAATTATTGAAAATAACTTATTCAAGTTTTTATAAGATACTACATAATGGTAATTTTGAACACAAGATTTAAAAGAAAAAATAGTTAAAAATAAGTACCTCTCCAGACCGTTGTGTTTTTTTAACTCCAAAAGGTCCAAATCCATACACTGCTAGTGATATTACTGTCACAAGTATTTGCACTGTTGTTACCCAATATGTAAAAAAAGGCCTTAAAGCAAAATGAAATGGGTAAAAACTTATTGAATTTCTCTAACATACAATTTGAAAGAAAGCTTTAACACACAAATTTCATTCATTTTAATTGATCATAGAATAAAATTAATAAAAAAGGATTTAAATCTTTACGCATAAACAATAACTAGATATTATACACATTATATTAAAATTGGAAAAAATACCTATGGTCATTTATATCTTCTAGCTGTTGCTTTATATCAGAAGTTATACGATCCTGTCTTACTTTTCGATGTAAAAACTTTCCAATTACACCCATTCCATACTGTCTACGGTCAAAATTTTGAAATTCTTGACTTAAAGCCTGGAACATTCATTTAATACGAGAATTATTACCTTTTATCCCCACAAACATAAAGATCAAAATACATACATAAATTGAGATTACTGATTGCAAAACAGATGGTAATTTTCAATGACAAACAAAAATGAAAACAAGAAAAACTATTAGCACAACAAATATATACAGGGTGTCCCAAAACGACCACATAAACTCTGCACAGCTAAATTCCTCATTGGTAGTACATAAAAACTGCCCAAAGAAGCGTTCCTGTACAATCCATATTTTACGAGAAAAATACGAAAAACAAAGTATGGTGTCACTTTCAGTGCAAGAAAAAACACTTTATTGAACATATCAACAGCAGTATATGCACAATTTAAGGTAGATGTTCAAAATTTCCAGGCAGGTTAGAGCACACCATGGAATGGCTGTCATCACACGTCACAGTATCATGGGGTCCACCGAAGTACAAGCAGCATGCAGACCAGCAACTAAGTCAATTTCACCAGTTCCTTGAGATGGTATGTCGCAGTAGTCACAAGGCACGTCCCAAGTACATGTCACAGTAGTCACGAACAGAATACATGGCCACCATACAAAGACTACCAGTAGCTGAAAAGATGCAGCCTTTTAAATACCAGTTCAACGGCGTGCGCATGCATGATGCGACGAACGTTTTAAACATTATTGTCTGGAAAGATATGCAAATACTGTTGTTGATATGTCTAATAAAGTGTTTTTCTTGCACTGGAAGTGAAGTCATACTTTGTTTTTCGTATTTTTGTCGTAAACTACGGATAGTACAGGAATGCTTCTTTGGGCAGTTTTTATGAACTCCCAATGATGAATCTAGCTGTACAGAGTTTATGCGGTCGTTTTGGGACACCCTGTATATCTTCTTAACATTTAAAAAATTTTATACTTATAAAAAAGTAAAAATCAAACTGAATCAATTTTTATTTTGTTAATAATAGATTACTTAGCCTTAAATAAGCTCGAATACTTAAAATATTGCAATTTATCATCCTATGCCAATAAAAATGTCTTAAAAAATGAATAGAAACACTTCCACATACATTAACAATTTTATAAAAATAAAAGTCAAGGTTTCTTTTGACATATTTCAACAAAAATTCACCCATTCATATCCTAAAATTAAAAACTTATCATATTTCATAGTTATATCTATTATACTGAGATGTATTTTTATTGCCTCATTATTTTAAACACAGTCATTATAATAATTTCCAAAAATATAACACATTCATTATTTTTTTAAATTTTATTTGATATATTTTTTCCTCTTTCTTTCTGGAAGGGAAACACTGATTATCTTCAGAACATTATTTTTAGAATACATCCTTGAAATTGAATTTCTTTTCATTTGATTTTTATTCAGTAAAGAGTTAGAAAGTAATATACACTTAATCATACAGTGAGAGCAATACAGATTTAAATATAATTAAATTTTTAACTCTTGTAGCTCATAATTCCTCTTAATTTAGATTAAACTGCTTAAAACAAGACCCTTTCTAATATGAATGTCTAAACCTGTAAGAATGACAACTACACAAAGTTTTATAATGTGGGAAATTTTGGATTTCTATTTGACAATATGCAATATCATATTTTGGTAAAATAAAGCAATCAAATAATTCATTAACCTTCCAAGATGAAACAAAACATACTTATCAACTATAATTCAAAAATAAATATATTATACCACTGAAAATTTTAAACTGCAATATTAAAAAAAATAGCTTTATTTTTATAGTGACTTCAAGCATTTTCCTTTTTAAAAAAATTGTTTGCCAGGCCCATTTTATACAAGAAATAAGGTACAAAAATTGTGAAATATTCATTAAATAACTAAATAGTATCAAAGTTTTATGAACTTTTATATCAATACTTCAACTCTCTAAAAACTGTGATGAAACTTCTGTATACAGAAACTTTCTAAAATAATGCGTATATTTGAAGTAAATCTTTCTTTTCATGTTTCAGAAGCTTAATGGAATAACTACGCAAAATGAGACAAGTATGTGTTACATGTCTTTAACAGTACAAGAATTTTTATACAGTTAAATACATTTTGTAATAACTGGAAAATTTTTTAATTTCTTCACTACAATATTAAAACATTTGTACAAAAAAGAGAATACATAAATGCAAAACATAATTAGCAAGTCATTTTAAAAAACTTGCCTTATTCCATATTCGTTTCATTCCAACATTGGAACTAGGAAGTTCTATTTGAGGAGAATGTGACCACCCCTGACTGTCCGATCTAAGAAAAATTCCAGGGAAAGAATACACATTAAAAAAAATGAAACATTTCTCAAATGTTGTTTTAAATATAGAAATTTTTAAGAAATATATTTTATTGAAGAATATGCATTAACTAATTCCGTATCAACACAAAAATATATTTAAAAAAATTGCTAACCTTTAAATAATAATAGTCGAAACAAATCTCATCTAATAAAAATCAAAAATTTTTAAAGGACTGAATTTTTTTTATATATTATCATTTTATTTTCTATATTATATATATATATTACAAAAATATACAAAAATAATTACATACCTAAGATAACTATATAGCCATGATAGAATAGATTTATATATATAATATAAAAATATAAAAGAATGGATGCTACAGAATTATATATTATATACAGTATTATATAATACTGTAGCATCCATTCTCTTACATTTTGTATTTAACTCTATTATTTTAATTTTTCAAATTTCGTTTTAAAATCTATTGTCTGGTTATCCTGCAATTTCAATTCTTTTCAGTTTGATCATGATTATTCATCTCACTCTTGTAGAGAAATTTTGACTATATATATATATATATACATGCATTCTTTATTTCTACTATAAGTGCACATTACACAAATGTGGTACATAGTATTTTTAAATGCATGGATATAAAGCTGTCAAACGTTAATATAAAATTAAAACAATACATTAGAATAACTGAACACACAAATTTTAATGTCTCTCAAACTCTCTCTTAATACTCTGTCTCTCAAACATTTTTACCACTGCTTCTAACCCCATGACAAAATACTACTTCAATATTTTACTGATTTACTTTAATGTTTCCCACAGTAAAAATTAACAAATGTTAGTTTATATCTTACCTTGCAACATCCACAGCATCTACACTAGGTGTTCCTGGAGTTGGTGCTATATATAGCCTTGCTGGCAAAAGTTTGTCATTTTGATTTTGAGCTTCAACTGAATTTGAAGGTTGTTGCTCAAAAAAGACATCATCCACAAGCTGACTATTGTCTGGAAACATCTGTAAGAACAAAAATATCTTTTTACATTCTCAAAAATTTTATTTAATTAAATTAATTTTTTGAGAATTGATACAGAATATGCAACATGCATATGTAAATGTGCAACAAGCTAAAATTTTTACTTGCAGAGCAATCAAGATAACACATCACTTTACAATCTGAACTGCAAAGAATAGTTTTATCAACTAAATGCTACATTATTATTTTTCAAATCACTTCATTTAAATGAAACACATTAACCATTTAAATGGGGCATCCCCATTTGAGAGCACGCAATTATGCATATCATTGAGATTGAGCGATGAGGAGTATATGAATTGCTGTTAAAGCACTGGATCAAAAAGAGATTGGTTTATTTTATTACTAATGCTTATTTATTTGGATAAAATAAATATATATATTACATACACTCAAGTTTTTATGGATATCTATGAATTTTAGAAACCATCAAACTTCCCAGACAGAGACCTAAACACACCGATTTACTTTTTTCTTTACAGACAAAATATTTTCTACCTGTCTTGACACTAAGGAAGTTCTGCAGTAAATCCTGTAGAGTTGATCAGTCCTCTTACCAGAAAGCATCCTTGCCATTCCTACCTCAATAAAATAACTTTTCTTCTAACAGCACAGCATTGGGCCATTACTCTAATATTAGCACATGGTTCTAACATCAAACAATAGGCAATCACACTACTTGATTGCTAGGTAACTTCGAACCAGCAGCTAATCAATGGGCTCAGTGCCTGATCACTCTCACGCATATGACCATGGCTGACCATACCTGGCTATACCTGAAGGAACCCTATTATAAATCAATTTTTACCTTTTCCCCTTTTAAGCTAACATCTAAAAAAACATTATCATATATAAATAAATTCGTTATGCCAATTTATGCGTCATTTCAACTGGTGCTTATGGTAATATGAGTTCATTTCAAATTTTTCATACTTTTTATTTATTTGTTTTACTCTGGCTTGGTCTCAAAATATTCTGATCTTGAAATTTGAGAATGTGTTATGTTTTTCTAAAAATTCCAATTTAAATAGCCAATGGCCATTACTTTTTACTTTTACAAGTATACTTGTCAAACACATCTCATATAAAGCTCTTATATACCCAACACAAAATTCTGCAACCTCTCCTTGACAAGTTTACTAGTCAATAAAAGTTAACTGGTTAAAAAGAAAATTTTCAAATCAGTGTAATATATTTTTTAAAATTTAAGTTCATTGTTGGTGAAAGAAATAAGAACTGTAACTTAAACAAAAGTAATCAGTGAATGAGCTGACTAATTTATTGGTAACTGAACTTTTGAGATGAAAAATTGCTTAAATTACAAACAATCTAATTTTAGTATATTCTGAATAAAACAAATTAACAATAAAAATATTCCTTCTTATCAAATCTCTGCCTTTCCTGAGGAAATAAATAGCAAAAGATATTTTAATAGAAAATAAAAAGAACATTTTAGAAGTTAACAGAAAAAGATATTGCATTAAAAATTTAGAATAGGCAACAGATGTGCAAAATACACTACAATAGCATAATAATATAAATGCTGATATATATTACATTACGATTTAAAGTATGAAAGTGATAGCTTTTTCTCTCTCTACATATATCACATGCAATATGTTTTTTCATTCAGAATAATACAAATTTGAAACAAATGTAGCAAAGAATGACTACACTACCAGCAGAAAGTTATGTTCTATCAATCTTACATTTTGTAACATAAGCATTTGGCCATGAATTTGATATTTTAGAATTACAATTTCATAACATCTGAAAAAATTTGTAACACTTTAAACTTTTGTATCACATGCTAAAACTTTGACATTAATTACATAAAATTTATTTTTCACACATTTTATAAACATTATAAATTAAAGGGATTTATAATGATAAATAAGTTTGTGTGTAAATAATTGAAAAACAAGATTTAACATATTTTAAGTGTAATTGACCTTTTATTTTAATGATCTAATTTTAGAAGTTGTCAAAAGAAGTACTTAGCAGTCACCAGCTGTTATTTATAATTGAAGTGATAAAGGTACACAGGTTACCTTAAAGAAGATTTTTTTGCATATGTATTTACATTTTTGAACAAAAAAAAAACCCCCTATTACTTCAGTCTATGCTAATTTTAAAAATGTTGTCTATAATGGTGAATTTTCCCATTAAATCCTTTTTGAAACAAAAAGCAATTAAAAAATCCCTTTCTTTAGGCTTTTAAAATACAATATTTTCTTCAAGGCTTCGTAAAAGGATTCAAAAATCATTTGTAGAATGATTTAAAAATACACATGTACATGAAATATTTTAAATGAAGAAATAAGAATTTCTAACAAAATATTTGAACTAACTAATAATACTAAAAACCTCTCGATATATTTTTTTAAAAATTTTACATGATGCTTATTTTGATTAATTAGTACAGTATCAGACTATACTGATAAATATTTTAAGAATACAAATTATTTAAAGTAAAAATTATTTCTTAAATTAATACTGATGTAAAAAAATAATAATCATGATAGAAGAAATAAATATATAGCTTTACTTTCACACTAAATAGCTTTGCAACAAAATAAAGCATTTTATAAGAAATACAATCATAGCAATATTTTGTAACCAGTGTTACAAATTTAACAAAAAATATAACAGAAATATATTTCTAAAATATATTGCGAAAAGTAAGATAATATTGACTGGTTTAAAAATCAAAGATTTTTACATTTTATTACATTATAAGTAATAAAATATTTTTGCACTAAACTAAAGTTTTGGTAAAAAAATTTAGAAGTAGAAAAATCTTTAATGGACTTGCCTGCTGGGATGGAAGCCCTGTGTCTTGCTTATCTTCACTAAATGCATTGTCCACACTGGTAGCAGAATAACTACTAGCTGTATGGCTTGAATGAGTAGGCCAAAAATTTCGTGAAGAACACCGCCGAACAATGGTCTTAAAAAGTAATAATTAAATCACTTAAGCAGAAAGAATATTTTAAAAACAATTATAATCAATATACTTCTCCATATCTTAGTATTTTTATAACACTATATTTAAATTTTAACTTCTATAGAACAATAATTAAAGAAAAGTAGAGATTTTTGTAGAGTGCTTTATAAAGTGGGAGAGAAAGGATTAAATACCGTATTTATTTGAATCTAAGCCGCTTTCTCCCCCACTGTCAATACTATTGAAAATTGGGTGCAGCTTAGAACTGAAGGCGGAAAAATTCTTTGGATGTGGTAAATTGAGCATGATACCAACAGAGTAATTTTATGTTCATTTATGTATTTAAAAGTTTTTAATACAGAAGAACCTGGTTTTGTGTGGTCCTTTTTATGTGATTTTATTTTTGTGCAATCTTTTTTTAAGCAGCACATGAATTTCAATGGCTTTGACGCCACTGTAATGTTTTCTATTAATGCACCAGTAAAGCGGAGAATGTTAGGGCCTCCCAGAAAAATCAGGTTTTGCATTTAATATTTTATAAATTGGGTAGATACGTACTTGGCGTTAGCCCCCTAGAGTCCTAAGAACCCTCCTCCCCCCCGAGACAGGGGTTGCAAAAGTGTACAGCTATGCCACTGCAATGTACATATATACACATCAAGACGCTCTCTTCATTTGTTATAAACAATCTCCCGACAATGCAAGCTCAGTTGCTTTCCACCAATGCTGTAACAGCCCATGCTTGTTTGAAGACGAAACTTTCAATGACAGTGACATTATCAATAATTTGATAGATTATGAAGACTGACAAGAAGAACCGGATTCTTTGAGAGCAGATAAAATATATGCAGGGATAGAGCTTTCCAACAAATGTGTGGAAAAAGCATTTTCTTAAAACATATCAATTCTAAAAAGAGTATGAAATTTAAAAAGAGCTTTGATCATGCATATCTGGTTATTGTGACATTTACAAGCAACTGACAAACCGACCTTCATCGCAAGAACTTTTCTCCTGCTTTGTGGTGCCAAAAAATAAATCAATTTAAATTGTATCTTCAAGTGACGAAAGCAATTTTGAACTTGCTTATCAGAAGATGAGCGATTTGTATTACGATGAGTTGCAGTGAATTATTCATGTGCATTTGAAAACTTCTCCATGTATATAGAATGAGAAACAAAATGTTTTTAAAATGTTTTCATGTGTAATTTAATTATTTATTTTGCTATGGAAGTACTTTCTCATAAATTCTGTAAATAATTGCCGTATTTTCAAAGTGAGACTTTTTTTGTGCAATCCCTCTCCACCACATAAAAAAATTTTCTGTAATATTTCGACAAAGTTGTTTGTTATATATATGTAAGAATTTATGAAATTTTCGAATATTTTTTTGTGCAGTTTTTTTAATGCGGTCCCTATCTACTGCACAAAAACAGGTTTAACTGTACTGGTAAAATAAAATATATATTCACTTATTAGTTCTCCATTCAAATTTTCTTTAAATTTCATAAATTGAATACCAAAAAATCTTTTTAAACCATTTTTTTTATTTTTTCACAAAAATGTGTTGAGAATAATTAATATTGTTCCCAAAGGTTTCATTTACCAGATCTTTCAATTGATGCGATACATTAGAAGAATGTTTTGTTCTTCTCCCCCCCCCCCTTTTTACAAACATAATATGAATTTTGACCAAGAATTTATGCTCACGAGCTGATAATGCATTACTTTATTGCAAAGAAATGTCAACAAAAAAAAAAGAAAGAGAGAGACTATTTTTTTAAAAATTAGATTACACATTAAAAAATTCTACGATCACAGTTTATATAAGAGAAGTTTATACAAGAAAAAATGCATAAGAAAACATGAAGATAAAAATCTTTTAAAGGATTCTTTATTAAAATTATTTAGAAAACTAGAAATTATTTAGAAAATTTTTTGTAAAATACGTAGAATAGATATGTAGAAAGCACAGCTTTCTACATATTAATTTCCATAAAAATTATAAAGGGCATATGATTTATTAACTAGAAGAAAGTAATATACAATATATATATATAGAAAATGGTGGTTATAACAATTGCAATAACAATATAAGCAATAAAAAGACAAGTAAACAATGAAGTAGAATCAAATAAAAACTTTACATAATGATATAAACTTGTTATTCCTAGCTAAAAGGGGGAAAGATACATGTATT
Source organism: Trichonephila clavata (assembly GCA_019973975.1). NCBI lineage: Eukaryota > Metazoa > Arthropoda > Arachnida > Araneae > Nephilidae > Trichonephila > Trichonephila clavata. Next base: position 12,894 of record BMAO01020846.1, on the reverse strand, counting down.
GATACAATACTAATATAGTTATTACTAATAAATTAAAATAATTCTGTTTTAGGATTTATAGTTATTCTGTTATATAGTCTAGAAGGCCTCCTCATTGGTGCTCCCTGGGTAACGCTAATTCTGCTACAACCTTCACGATTTTCTTGCAAGTCTAATGTCTATCAAATATGGAAACTCTCAGTCAGGGTATGGCCAAACTAGACAGGGCATTTCACAGGGATCTGTCTCGATCCTAGTTCTTTTTAATATAGTTCAAAATAATTGTTCAAAATAAAGTACTTAGATTTATCACTTGTGTAGTTACCTTGACCCCTATCACCACCATGCAACTGCAGACTGAAATTTCTGATCCATCTGAAAGACATCAATACTCTGCTCTTTCTCTTGGCGAATGATTATTGAGAAAGGAGCATTTCCGGCCTGACTTGTATACCTTCCCAAACTATACTTAAAACTCAACAAACTTTTTTGTTTGAGTTCCAAAAACTTGCAAATGCTTTTGGTGTTTTCGATAATAGACTTCCCATCTTTAAAACTACTACCTCCCGGGTCATTTGAGATATGCTTCTGTTAAACTGGATTTGGTCCTGCCTGTTTGTAAGCATCCCTCCCAAGTTAAGGTCTTCAGCCCTGGAAACTATCCATGAAAGATATCCAGATCAAAATAGGTTACATGTATTTACTGATTGCTCTGCCATGGCTTCCTTTGGCAAGGCTGGAGCTGGCACTTACTCCAACTCATTTAATCTTAAAGAACCTCTTTGTGCCTGGTCAGATAATTTTGATGGTGAGATTGTTTGCAATATTTATGGGTTTTAGAGCTATTAGTGTTACTCCTGGCCAAAACATTGTCATCTTCATAGATTCTCAGGTCACAATTAAGACCGCATATGGCTACAATCTATTCCCATCAGAACTTGAATTCAAATGTGAACAACTTATACTCATTTCTTAGCACAGGAAAAGTCATCGTCCTTCAATGGATCCGTTCCCATTGACAATGGAAATGAAGAAGATGACAAGTTGGCCAAAGAGGCTTCAACGCTGCATCTAAATATCATCAGAAAATATCTATTCTTAAAGAGCTGGCAGTTGTTGAAGCTTGGTCTTGTCTATTCAATGGCCAGAGACGTGCTCAACTTTGTCCTACCCAGAGTGGAGGGAGTGACATGTTTTAGAGTCATCACCAGATATGATTATCTGCTAGCCCATCCAGGCTGATTTTCCACTCTACCCTCTCTGTAAATCTGTGTCCATGACTAGGCAGCATCTATTTGATTGCCCCTCTCTATTTCATGTTCTCTCGCAAGATAACTATGGAGTTCTCCCTTCCACTAGTGCTACATCTGCTTTGTACTGGACTGCTAGAGGCTTTATGTTCGAGAGGATGTTGGTGTGTGTAATTTTTAAAAAAGAAAAGTTTATAGTTTTTTCAAATTAAAACTTCATATAAAAAATGAAGAAAATGATTTGCTTACATTTGATATTAGTCCTAACCCATCTACAATTATTTTGTAGGCTGAATCTTTTCTTCTATGCCTTTGAAACATAACTGTATTATGCGATGCAGAACTTTCAGTTCTTCTAGATCCATCAACATCATCAGTTTCAACTGAAGGTTGCAGTCTTGATGATGTAGCTTGTTGAGGCACAGCTGGATAACAAGATAACTCTTCCAGAGGTTGAGTATCATCCTGTAAATTAAAATTAAATGTAATTTATATATAAAAATATATTCAGATTTAAAAGTGTAAAATTTTAATATAATTATACTAATTAGAAAATTTTATTTCATTTTAGGATGTTTAATTTACAAATATTTTTTTGTGCCAAAGTCTCTTCCCCAACAAATAAATCAGTAATAAATGTAGAAAAATATTAAAATTCCATCTTACATAAATATTTAGTAACATGGTAGCAATCTGTAAACTAATTTCATTACTCTCAATACACAAAGATCTTAAATCGGACAAATTTATCTTTATTACATAAATCCTAAGGTAGATAAAAATTTTATGATTATAATTTCTTCCTTTCAAAATATGATCTCAAACACACAAATTAGATTACATTTATTTTGATAAAATGGCTTTGTTCTCCTTTGAAGTAAAATTAAATTTTGCTAAAAAAATGAATGGATAAGGAATGAAATTTCAAATTAATAAAAAAAATGCTGTGACTTCTAAAAAAAACTTTCCTGTATGTCGCAGGGAAATGATGAAATTTAGAGTTTGATCATATCCCCAAGGAATATGATCAATTCACGGAAGATGTTAAAAAAAAACTCTTTGGGTTATTTCCCTGGAGAAATTTAGTGATTTGATCATATCCCTGAACTGTTTTAGTAAAAACGATTAAATAAACAAGTCAGAGAACTCAAGAAGCGCTATTTTTGCTTGTTACCACTTCCCTCCAACATCCGTGCCGGCAAGCGCTATAACATTATGCGAGGAAGGTAGCATGCATTTTTATTATTGATTTCTATATTTCGAAATTTTTTTTAAATATCTACCTACCTAAAAATGAGTTTAGATATAGAAATATCTTACCAAATTTGTATTTAAAAAACCTTTTAATGAAACTATCAGGAAGCTTTTGAAAAAGAAAAACCTTTTTGGTCTTCCAAAAGTACAGAAGAAGCTATAATAATCATGGAGTAATTAAAATTAGTACCACTACTTAAACTGTAATGGACAAATAAGCTATTATGGGGAAAAAAGTATGATGTTATGGAAGTAGAAACTAAAAAATCTGAATTTGAAGAGAATGTCCGAATCTGGTCCAGTTGTAAAAACAGTATCAGTGGAAAAATTTTGTCATACATTTCGTGAAACATATCAGTCAATCTACCATGGAGGAAGAGATAAAAAGCTGCATCATCAAAAAATTTAATACCTACTTCAGTTGTACTGGAGTTCTTAAAGCTGTGTAAAGTATGTCAGTCAAAAAAAATTTCCAAACAAAGAAATTGTTGCTACCCAATTATATTTAGCGACTTCAATCAACGTGGTCAAGTTAACCTAGATGACTTACAGTTGATCCCAGATAGAAATTACGAATGACTATTAAACTGCCAGGCCCATGAGACGAAATTATTTAGCTTTCATCGATTGTTGACTTCACAAAGCAGCAATGGAGCTATTAAAATATTTTTAGAAATAGGTTGTCCCCCTCCCCTCATATACTACAAAGCGACAAGGGTTGCGAGTTTACAGCTGTTGTTATACAAGAATTAGCAAGCCAACATGCAAAATTATAAATGGTAGGGCCTGGACAGCCAGCTAGTCAAGAATCCATTAAGCAATCAAATCAAGATGTTGAAGCCAAGTTATGTGCTCGGTTAATTAACAATCACACAAGAAAATTGGGTTATAAAATGTCACTTGTTCAATATTCCAAAAGAATTCCATTTTTCATCAAACCATTAAACAATCACCTTGGAAAGCTTTATGTGGAACAGTACCGAAAACAGGACTTCACAATTTAGGCATATTTTGAAAAAGTTGTTTGAAAAATTTGTTACTGAAGAGGATTTGGATCTACTTCTCAATTAGAAAGACTACGATATTATTATAGCACCAAGAGACTTACCAGAAGCCTCCTCTGAGAACAACAATGGTACTTCAGCTTTGAAAGATCTGCAAGCATCCGACTAAACTGATTAACAATGCTTAAAATTCAAATGATCCATTAATAGAAAATCAATTAACAATAACACTTTAATGTCATATGATCTACCAAAAGCTGATTTATTCTCCAAAAAGGCTATAAATTCAGAGGATCTACTAGAAATTTAATCAATTTCTTTATCAACAATAAGAAAACTTGAACCAGTTAACAACTCTACTTCACCTCCTGCTTCAACTGTTGGAACATCTGTAGTACTACTAGCATCAGAAGGGGTAGCAGCAGTCAGTGACAGTAAAACATGTTGTGTTTTTTAGAGAATAGAATCAACTGAAATCCATTCATGTGGCATTTGTAAAAATCTGGTGCATGCAATACATGGAAATACAGTAAGAGAAAAACGATATGGATCGAAAACTACATTGTTTATGTCAAAAGGAAGAGAACATTAAAGATCAAAGGTAAAACGCTGCAAAACACCTGAAAAGATAGTTGAAAAAAATGAAAGAAGTTATTTTGAAGAAGTTTAAAAATGCGTTAGTGAACTCCACAGTTTTGGTGCATGTACCCAAAGTAGATAGAGGTCTATTAAATGAGAAATAACACTGTAGGGATCATATTAAATTTTTAAAAAATAATTTATATCATGGTATTTCAGTTGGATTTATAAAAGCTTGGCAGCCTAGAAACCTCAAACAACAACATATTTACTGAAACAGTCCCACAGAATAATCTAAGTCTGCACAAGATATCAGGAAGATTAATCTTATTTGGAGGTCAAGAATTTATGGAGTGTTCCTGCGAGCAATACAAATTACAATATAAAACAAAAAGATTTGCTTCTAAAAAAATGAAACTTGTTTTGTAACTCGAGATTAAAAAAAAAACATGTTTTAATAAAATTGAAAAAACATTTTTTGTTATTAATTACAATCATAACAAAATGTTTAAAGTTTTACTAAAAAAAACGCTTTTTTAAAAAAGACATCAGCTAAAAAGTATCTATTTTTCTTCTGTTAATTAGTTTCAAATAAATAATTAGTTCGTCAATGACTATTGTACCACTTTACATTTAATAAGGCCCAATTTACTAAATAAATGCCTTTAAACTCTTAATATAATTTCCATCTTTTCACTAAAACAGTTCCTGAGGAAAGTCATTGATCAAATCAATGACTTTCCTCAGGGAAATGACCAAAAGAGTTTTTATTTTAACATCTTTTGTAAATTTATCATTTCCCTTTGGTATTTGATCCCCTAATCCCCAATTTCATCATTCCCCAGCAACATATACAAAGAAATTGTAGGAACTGTTCAGTTTAAATTTAAGCACAAAATAAATTTTAATTGCTGATCATGTAACTTTTTACAAATAGACCCTCTGAAAATACATCTTTTCTGCAAGAAAGTAATATTTGTATTATAAAATTGTGAACAATGATTAGACTATAGAAATCAATATAAAAATATCCAAGCACAATAAACCTTTAACTCTCCCCATCTTTTACTAAGTAGCCTTCTTCTCCTTTCAGTCCATCGTTGATAACTGTTATGTTCTGTTTCTTCATCAAGGCCAAAGAAAGAAGCTGTACTTTTAGAAACATACCTATAATTTGAATAAAAAATTTAGCAATAACATTAAACAAATAGAAACATTTTATAGACCTATCAATGGATAAACATCTCTAAATGTTTAATATGTCAGAGATAAAAAAAATTGTATATAAAAGGTAATTAGTTTAAATCTATTTTATTTAAATAACTTTAATTTATATTTATAATACTCCATCCAAAATAAATACCACATATTACTGTTGATTGAAAAGTGTTAGATTTTTAAATTTAAAAACATGATCCATCCATCCAAGCTTGTGCAAGCTGTACCTTTCTAACATAATGTTAATTTTGTTTTTCTTTTCAAATAAGTAAATCAGTAAAAAAATTTTAAATCAAGTTTAGACTAGATACTAACAGACATAAGAAAATTGACATAAGTATAATATATTAAAATAAATGGATTAAGTCTGCAAATTTCTTACACATGTTTCAAAAATAAAATCTTCTTTTGCTAATTACTTCATCGTTTTCATTTTCAAACCACACCCAGAATATTGTTTAAAAAACTTTCAGATGCAGTATTTTTTAATACATTCTATTAATTACAATTTATATGTTACATGAAATTCATTTAAGATTTTAACACAGTTAACCAAAGAAAAAATTTTACAGTGGATGTTTTATTTAATGTTTTAATTCAAAAGTACTATGTCAATGAATTCTACAAAATATTTGTTTTTTAATATTCATACTACTTTAGACAAAATACTATTTTTGAGGCAGTGAGTCTCCTCTTTAAGTCTTGAGTTAACATTACTTGTGAAGGAATATTCTTTAAAAAAATGCAGCTTCATAAAACTTAATTATCTCTAACGAAAATAATACAGCAAAAATATTTTGAATTTTAAAGAGATAATCCTGTAAGGATAAAAGCAACTTACTCTTTAACAGTTTTAGAACGCTGTAGACCTCGCTGAATAAAGCTCTTTCGGCGATCCCTTTGGTTCTCAGACATTTCTCTTAATACTCTGGTGGTTCCAGATTCAGAAGAGACATTTCTCTCTCCACTCCTTTCGAAAAGCGGGTTTTCGATTACACCAAGAGCTTGGGAAGTGGTCTCAGCAGTTTTTTTAGAACCAGCTGCATCATGATGAAGACTGGTGGTCCCTGTTTGCATTGTGGTGATAGGCATACCTATGTGGAAGAAGCACATTAATTACAATCATTGTCAGCTTTAATATATAAAATAAAGATCAGATAAAAATCAGTAACAGAATTGTAATAGTAATTATGTGCAAAAAATAATTAACTTTAATTTTTATAAAATATACAACAATTTCAAATGGTTAAAGAAATATTAATCACTATCAGAAATGCAAAAGGAAAAAAAGGTTAATTGAGAATAGACAACAAAACATTAAAAAAATTATTCAGAACACAATTTCATAGTTCAAGTATCATATACACATACACATTACTAATAAATAATTATATTATATATTTGTGGTTTCTATTGGATACTTTAAAATATGATCCAAAAAGCAGACAGGAAATCATCTCACAAAACAATTCCTGGATAAATCAAGAAATTAAATATCCTTAAAATTATTTAATTTATCAAAAAAATTTTAGGTTTCAAATTATTAAAAAAAAGCACACATTTATTACAAAATGCAACACATCAAATATCCGTAAGAAATATATATTAATAAAAATAGAGGGAAAATGCATATAAATATGAAAGATATTTTCATAAATAAATTTTAATAAAAATATTGAAAACTTTCGAGAATGGAAACATAAATGTATCTTAAAATATATGCGACGGTAAAATTCTTAAAAAGCTACAACACGGTTTATTATATATAATACAAACTTTATTTTTGCTACAAATATATTTTACAATATGAGGATATTTAAAGTAACTAAAGTAAATTACCCTTTTTTCTTTTCTTTATTAAAGCCTATACCATGTTTTCAGTTTTAAAAAATGGAATACATACACAGGCATATAATCACATCAAATAAAGTAGAATCTGTTTATGTGCAATCCTTTTTTTATGTGATTTGCTTTGTGAAATTTTTTTCTGTGCAATCTTTTTTATCCGGTATATAAATTTCAATGGCTTTAGCACCACTGTAATGTTTTCTTTCGATGTACCAGTGGCGTAATGGAGAATGTTAGGGGTCTTCAGCAAAGAGTCCGATTTTGCCTTTAATATTTTATAAATTGGGTAAACACATACTTGGCATTAGTCAGGCCTTGGACCTCCCTAGAGTCTGCTGAACATTGGACACATCTTTCAACACTTATTTACAATTGATTTTATTAGTTATTTTACCAAAAGTAACATGACTTCAACACAAGCCTAAATAAACTTCTTCCAAGCTTTTATTACATCATTTGAATCAAATGTATTTAAAATTCATAGAGATATACATTTCAAAATTATGTAGTATGTTTTAAAGGTACAAAAATACCTTCATCTAAAGACTAGATTGATGAAATAGTATTCAGTGGCAAAAACTGATATGTAATATTGAGATAAGTTAAGTTATTGGGTGGGGCACCTAGAGCACTTCAAACCACAATTTATTTCATACTTTAAATATTTTTCTAAAATTAAACTGCACTACAATTGAACCCTGTTGTTAAGCTATTGAATTTCTGTAATTTTTTAAGCATGTATGAGAAATGAGTAAGTTAGTGTTTGTCAATGCAACAAAATCAAATACAAGGGCTATTCACGATGGACCTCATAATCTTGAATCTTGCTCAAGTGACCAGGAAGACACCTGAACTGACAACTCCCTCTCTAAACTACCACACCATGCCAACAAGAGGAATATAAGTTTCTCATGTAAAAGCAAAACGATGCTGTAGGAAATCGTGTTATGGAGCAAGGGGAATAATTGTATTTCACGATTTTTAAAATCAACTAATATATTGTTTCGAATTTTGTGTAAAATAGTGTAAAACTGTATTTGGATGTGTTATGCCTTTATATTACTCTATGTTATATTTAACTTATGTTAAAATTGTAATATTTGCAAGCAACGTCGCCTCTTTCGTTATAATGGCGATTAAATGAGAACTTTGCAAAATCTTGGCGATAGAGCTAAATTGGCATCAGTTTTGGCAACCAAGTTGGCAACTTAGGGACCCTCTGGATTCTTCTGGAAATTAGTGGAGAAATCAGCTAATTTCACGATCTATGATGTAAGTGGATCTTTCTCAAAAAATCTGCGACTGATACAAATAGAGAGACGCTCCCCAAGCTGAGTCAGTCTGGTTTTGACTAGAGATTAGTAGACTTGTCTGTGAAGACTAGCGATTAGCTCGGCTGTTGAATAGGACGAGCAGTGCTTGTGAAAAATATTTTACATAATTGTATTTTAGATGCTGATAATTGTGTCTTAATGCTGTTGAAGGTGTGAAGACCTTCTGAGATTTATTCTAAGAATATTGCTGCTGAATCCTGTATTTCAAGGATTGCATTTTGGACAATAAATTCTCATTGCTTTTAAAGAACTGTTTTGTACTTTGTAATTGATTTGCATAAAATCCTCAAACCCCGATAAACGTAACAATATTAAAGAATTTTTTTATTGTTTATTTTCTTATCTTTTCTTATTGTTTTTATGTTGTGGGTTTGACATTGCTTCAGAGGGAACTATTGAAGACTGATACAGAAATTTTGAATCACTATCAAATAATAAAGATTGTATAGTGGTCTCTAAAAAAGGTATTTGAAGGAATACTTGGCACTATGTTAAAGTAGATTCAAGATCACTTGTGAATGATCGTTTATCACATGAATGTGAGTTTCTCCTTAATTGCTATGTCTTGTTTCACGAATGCTTGGAGACCTAAACATCATAAATGCTCCAGTTTCAAAATCTATGCAGATGAAAACATACAAAGCTTAGCCTTTGGGGCAAAGATACTTCTCAACTTTCAAGAAAAAAAAACTACACATTTAAATGCATGTATATTGTTTAAAATAAAATAGTTATCTAATTTTTCACTATACACTCACTCATACACATATATATATATATATATATATATATGGGGTACAATCTATATAATTATTTTAATTTTAGGGATACGAGATCAAAAATAGCTTAAAGAACACTGCCTCAGCAAATATACCTTAGGTTCTTAACTTCTACATCAAGAAATACGAGAATTTGAGGATTAATTAAATTATACATGCAGCTGTTCTTTTTATTCTCTGAGATAGTCTTCAATGGAATCAGAACTTGAATCTTCAGCTTGACTTGTAACATTAGCCATATAACTTGTATCTTTATAACTATTGGATTGGTGTTAAGGTTTGCAATCCCGCGTTATATTTTCGATTTCAGGATTTATTCATCGAAATTCCGGGATTAGGATTGGACTATTTATGAAAAATGCCTACACATTAGCATAGTTTATATTGTATAATAAAACTGAAAACATGATTAAAACATTGGTTTTAATACTATTTACTGAAATAAAAACAAAACTTATTCATCATAAAAACAAATAAAAATAGTTCATAATGAAATTTGAAAACATTTTTTCAATTCTTGTGTGTTTGTAAATAAGCTTTTAAAAAACACAGCTCGACCAGGGTTTCATTGCTCAAAAGGCTTCTTATTTTTTGTTACAAATTGTTCAGCCAAAAAAAAGGCTCATTTAGACTCTGCACTAGTAGGTTTCATCACCATTAAATAGGAGTATGCTTTTTCCAGATAGTCACATCTCCCTCCATTTTCAAAAAGACATATCCTTTTTTATTTTAGATGACGAGTCTCAAATCTAATAGGCTACATTGGTACATATCCCTCTTTGATAACTTTATCTAGTTCTTCTACTACACTTAATGGTTTTTGTACACAAATTGATTCAGTTATTGAATCGGAATGTGAATCAATTTAAAGTGTTACTTCATTTGAAATAGAACATACAGTTACAGGTGCTGTTAATAATGCAGTGGGATTTGAATCAAAATCAGTCAGTTCACTTTTAATTTACAGCATTCATTTAATTGAAGAAAGAACGGTGGCAAAACCTATTCCCGAAACGTTGCTTATACCATTGTGTAAGCACTGTGGTAAACCACTTAGATACGAGCGACATTTTCCCATATGAGAAATGAGAGTAGTATACAATTTTTTACTTATAGCACTCATAATTGCACAAAAAAAATCCATGTATATATTTCATACATATATATACAAATTTTCTGAGAATTAAATTCTTAGAAAGTGTTGATGAGAAAAAAATTTTTAAATATAATTCAGACAAACATTAAATCCTGGGATTAGCTATTTAAATCCTGGGATTTCAGGATTTGAAGAAACACCCCCCCCCCCTGGGGCTGCAAACCCTAATTTTTATCACCCATAAATTACAATTTATAAATCATTACTTTTAGATGATGAACAAAGAAAGATACAAAAATATAAGAAAAATGTACATTTAGAAATAAAATTTTTTAGTTAAGTATAATTTGTTCTCCTTTTAATTGTAATTTAACACTATGTAAGAAATCCATCTTTAAAATTTTAGAACTAATTACAAAATAGTCTTTGATCATTACAGATTTTAACTATATAATAAAACATCTTAAATGAGAATGAAAATTAAAACTGATATCTTATATAGATTATTCTACGACAGTACTATGAATACATCTGAGGATATGCTAAAAAAATAAAAGATGCCAGAAATTATGAAGCAAGCTGTGATGACCTTCCCATATATGTAGCCAAAAAGAATATCAATGTGGCAAAGATCTGTAAAATGATCTTATACAAAGAGGTATAATCATGTCAAAGAAAATCAGCAATATATGACATGAAAATGATCATGTCCCCCCAAAAAGTATAACTTACTTCAACAATTAAAAATGTTTTACAAGTTTTTTTCTTATCAGAAAAAGTGGCTGCGTCCCACAAAATGCCCTTTTCTTTCTCTTAAACCTTCCTCCCGAGGAAATATAAATTAATGCACAGTATAAAATTTCTTTCAAACTTTTCCAAAATTTTGTAAGTTTATTACTTATGTCACATTTTATCAAGCGAGTGCCAAAGAAAAACTATCATAAAATTATTAAAAAAAATCTGAACCTTTTCACTAAAGATTTAAAAAGAAAACAATAACATTTTAAATTATTTATTTCTTCTTCAGAAGCACTACAGCTGATTTCTGGTAAAAGCTGTCTCAGTTTAAACCATCTTAATTTGAATTTAAAAATTCAAATAAACAAATTCAATTAAACTTTGGCTCATTCTCTGATTTTTTACCAATATAATCCTTCTAGGGTTTTACATTTTTTTCCCCTTTAAACTTTGAAATCTTAGTGATTTGTACATTAGTGGATTTTCATGATAATTTAAGAACTAAGAAATTTAGAGTAATTAAATTACACACGGAAAAAATTCTATAAACTCATGATCCCATTTTTGGAATTTTATACTATTATTCCAATACTTTTTATTAACAATATAAACAAGAAGAAAAAAATAATAAAGAGAAACTTTATAGAAGAAGCTATATCTAGAGATTTTTTGTGAAACTAAGGAAAATCAATGAAGAAAACCAAACAGGAATATTCTAAGAGAAGCTCAGTTATGCTGAAGTTCAGAAATTCAGTTTTTGAGGAACAAATAAACATTTGTTAATTTTAAAATAATTTACACTTCATGTTCAAGTTGAGCAATAATAAAATGCCACTCTATTTTGTTCTTTGCAAAATGAGTTTATTGCTCATTTAAAGAACAGGACTTGAGGCTTATATTGAACGACGATTATATCAAAGGATTTTCATGAAACTTTTATTAAGAACTTTTGTATAAGAAAATCAGCAAAAGAGAATAAATCCATTAGGTATTTGATACAATAAGTAAGCATATTAGGTAGGCCAACATATCAGACAAGAGCATTGCATTTTCAAGCTTATTGTTAAAATGTTACAAGAGCTAAAGCCATTTGGGCAAGTGGTCTTATTAATACCTGTAGTTCTAGAGACTGACCATCAGCATTTTGGATTAAATATTTTTCTTCCATAAAGTATGGTTTCATTTAAGTGGTTACTTGAAAACACAAGTATACTGTGTAGCAGAAGATAAATCCTTATTCATTAATGCGAAAACATTGGTAACTGGTGTGCACTATCATGCAAAAAAAAATTGGGGGACCTCAGTTTTCAAGTCAACTGTAGATAGTAATGTGAGCAGTGTGCACTTATCCAACAGTTCATTGGATTAGAATTGAATAAACGAAGTTTTTGGTTTCAACAAAATTATGCGATATGCCTTAAAAAAAGTAATGAAACCATAAACATGTTTTGAGATTTTTTAAGCTATAAATTCATCTAAAAATCACAACAGTTCCTTTGAGCAGTATTCCTGGCATTTCATTGATATTTCAAGAACAAGGTTTATAAAGATAATCCCCAAACAATCAATCTAAACATTACCATCACTCAAAAAATACAAGAAGTAATTTCAGGATCTTTAAACATGCTTCTCAAAATATGCAAAACTCAACTTTGCTTTCATGAAAAAGGTTGACCTTTTGAATCTTTATCAAAAACACAAGTTTAAAAAGTTTTCCTACATCATATTTTAGTGAAGTCTTTTCATCATTAGCATAAAAATAATTGTTTTTAAATTTTGTTATTATAAAATAAGTTTAGAATCCTCGTACAATAA